>JACXGM010006710.1:11324-32073 GCA_016801145.1 Umbra pygmaea | reverse complement strand
ACCAATCAACGTGGACCTGGGAAAAGGGGAAATGGAAAGACCCTGCTCTGGAGTAGGAGCTAAAAAGGTTATAGGAACGGCAGTGCGAGGAACTAAATAATCCCGCAATTTCTTCTATCGGAACACGAGAAAAAAATGGTTATAGGAACGTTATGTTCTAGGAACTGCAAAAATCCCTGCGGTCGGAAAGCGGCTATTGTAATGTCCTTACTCTGAAAAACCTAAGACAGCACTACAGCCTAATATTTTAACCATGGATTACATAATAGTAATAAAAATTTCCAGAGAATTAGCCTGTATTTATTACTGTGTAGGCTACTAAGTGTCTTTCTCCATAAAAAAACATGATTTATTGCAGTAATGGAAATAACGGGAGATGTTTTGCTTTTTAATAAAACCTCTTATAAATACATTGTGTAGCACGTTATCTTATGAACGTCTCAGATAACATTAGAAAACAATTTGATAGAACTAATAGCATCTTAATTACTTTATGATATTGTATGCTAAAGGATACTCTTAGCTAAAATAGAGTTGGGGCTAAGTACATAAACAGCTGTACAAAAATGGCTGTGTAGAAAAAGTGCTGGTTTATCAATGTTAAAATGCTGACAGTCTGCAATATAGCCTCTTAGTTATTGTTTGATCTTCAGTGAATCTGCCAGCCTTATTTACGAGCTCCTGACCTATGATGCATTCTAGTTATGCTTTTAATAGTTTTTCTATCTTGGCAGTCAGCTCACTTAACAATCTAAAACTGTCAATCTCTAATGGTCATCAGAATGATAGTACCCAACCAATAACTCAGTTTTAACTTCAGATCCAATCCAGAATAGATCACCTCACAACAACCCATGGTTTGGATAACCACACTGAAGGACCCATTGTTTGGATTATCAAACCAGAGGTGAAGACTCTCGGCTGCGTTTACATACTGACAGATTTCAGCAACATTTTCGAGTCCGCTGAAGCCCAGCTCTGGACGAGACAATTGTAGTTTGTAAACTTGCAGGTCTCTTTCAAATTCCACTTGACCTCCAGGAGGTAGCGCACAAAACGTTTTCGAAAGATCCCACCTAGGGCTTTGCAAACAGCCCAGAAGAAATCTGTACTGCAGGGAAATTATTTACGTGTGGGTCAATGTGCTGGGCTGGTTTCTGAGCACGCCCAGCTCAAGACATCTTGAATGACACACACAAAAACGCGCGATTGCCGCCTTGAGACATGACGATGTAAATCCAAACGGTATGGAATGGAAATGATTTAGTCTTGTCCCAAAATGAATATATTTCAGTGAGTGTTCTCTTCAGATGAAGAACTTTTACAACTAATCACAAGTTTAGGTAGGCAGGGGGGAAACATCTGCGGGAATTTTGCTCACATATTTTACCAAGCAGTAAAAGATTGCAGAAGTACGTTGCAGTCTGGCTTGCGAGACTAAAATGCCACCACGGAACAACGCAGCCAGAGCACTAAGCACTCATGAATCTGTGCGAGTCAACATTCATTTAGAAAGCTGTTCTGCTAGAGGTTAAATTTCTCTTGCATCGTGTCTTAAAACTGTACTATCGAATGTTTACCAGCACATTTCCTGTCCAACTAGAACTATTAAACCTCTGGATCATCGATAAACTACCCACAAAGGAGCACAAAAAGCACTCACATGTTCTCTGCTGAGACCATCAGATCATGACTCTGTATTATCGCTTCTGGACCACAGATATGACATTTAAAACAGTAACACCTAAGGAGCAAAAAACAAATTGGTCCATCCAGGAAGAAAAGATGCTGAAGGACTGCTTCCATCACACTGTCTGGGATATTTTGCAGGGATCATTGGAACATTTCCCAATCCCAGACCATGGATTAACCCAAAGACAATTCCTAAAGCCAGAATCCTGAATACATGATAGATTTGATCTAGCAAGGTAAACCACCAAGGAAGATAACAGGGAAAATGGGGAACACGGGGAACACGGGGAAAACAGGGAGAAAGTGAAGTCCTACTACAACGACTCTGATGCTTGTTTAATGTGACAGGGCTTACAAACAATAACAGAATATGAAAGGAAAAACACCTGTCTGACACCCAGCTACACTGACCTACTGTACCGAGTGAGCTAAACACCTCCAGAGGAGCAGGTAATCACACTGTCAGTAACTGAAATAAGTAGACCCTTTAAACGGGTTATGCTGACAAGGCTGCGTGTCCAGACAGAATACCAGGGCGTGTCCTAAATGACCACCTAGGGTGTGTTTTCACAGACATCTCCAACCTCTTATTGTAGCTGTCTGCAATCCCAACCTGCTTCAAGAGGATGACGATCGTTCCCGTCCTCATGAAACCTAAGGCAACTGGTAGACATGACTACCGCCCTGATGCACTCACACCAATATCCGTGTTGTTTTTCCGATTTCTTTTGAAAGATATACCTCATCTCAAAACCACCACCACAGACACTGTAGACCCCCTGCAAATTGCATATCACCCAAATAGGCAGACAGAATTATATATTTTTAAATTTTAGAGAAAAGTTTGATTTGACAGACAGCTTGGAAAGTTAGTGGAAAGAAGCAACCTTGCAGTAGGTAAAGACCAAAGATATACAAAACCCAACATTGCTGTGTGAAAAAAGTAATTATCCCAATAAACTCATTAACTGGTTGTACCACCTTTAGCTGCAAAAGCCAAGCGCTTCCTGCAGTTGTTGATTAGTCTCTAATAGACAGAACCACTGCTGGGGGGCTCTGACATTATACATCACATAGGGGCGGGGCCTGACATTATACATCACATAGGGGCGGGGCCTGACATTATACATCACATAGGGGCGGGGCCTGACATTATACATCACATAGGGGCGGGGCCTGACATTATACATCACATAGGGGCGGGGCCTGACATTATACATCACATAGGGACGAGGCCTGACATTATACATCACACAGGGCTGGGCCAAATGGCTCAGCAACGTCTACGGTGGGTAAGATGTCACAACTTTGCCTCTTCTTGTTGAGCCGTAGATGCTTCTTTTATTGTGTCAGGCAGCAAGCTCGGTCATAGTCATGAACCAGAGAGTACTTACTTGTCCAAGGTTGGACATTCCTATGGATACTTGCTGGTTATTTTAGAAGTGTAATACAAAGTAGAATGGCTTAATGAGGTCGAAGGACGAGTACTGATCCTTGACTCTCCCAAGCCTGCTCAGATTTTTGAACTTAGAATAGGCCTTAATTGCAAATTGCACAAAATTGCTTGGAACATCGGGTTGAAATAAATTTCAAAAATGCTAACAATTATATAAAGATTGATGAGTAAAAGCTACCACGTTCGTTATTTAAATTATTAAATGTAGTTTAAGAAAACATCATCCAGAAATCATCCAGGTTTTACAACCAAAACAGTGACAGAGGCGAAGTTCAACCTAATGAAATAAAAAAACACTGAATTTCACACAGCACAGGAGAAATTATTTGACAGAAAATTATATTAATCCTGTGCGGGAGTTCGGTGTAGTGGTCTGAGCAGCCAAGCGGAAACGTTGCCATAGATACTGACACGGACCTGATACAGCAAAGCATAGAGACAGAAAGTGCAAAAAATACATTACCACTGAATGTTATTTATCATTTCAGGTTTGGGCTGGGCTGACGTAAAATGTACCAGGAGCAATGGGGCTAGATTTTCTAGTTTTAAGGGTCATAGGCACAAAGATACACAGCCTGGTTCCTGCTCAGCAGTGGTAGAGGCAAAAATGAATACCATACGCAGCCTGATTCACCAAGGTGAATTAAAAGCATATGCGGGGGTGTGAATGCAGAAATGCATCGAAATTGCAAATTCTCCTAGAAGTGGCAAGCAGGTTTTGGGATAAAATGTCCTTATATGCAGGCCAATCAAGGCCTAACAGATGAGAGATTGATGACAGGTCTGAGGGTCTTTTCTGCATATGCATTCTTCTTTTGAAACCGAACCCATAACTAGGGGTGTCTGGCTATAGACCTCTATTATGTTGACAGCATTTCGCCCACTCCAGGTGTTTACATTTGTTGGCTGCTTGCAATGAATGTGTCTAATTGTCAATTTTTCCAAATCCCAGAAGTAGACTGCCCTCTAGCGGGAACCAGAGGCACTTCACTTAACGATTTATTAATTTAACATTTTAGTGATTAGCATATGCTTATATCCAGGGTAACTTACAACCCCAACTCCCAAAAAGTTGGGACATTATGAAGAATGCAGAAAATAAATGAATAAATCACTTAAATTCTATTCACCCTGTACTATGTTGAAAACGCACTACTAACACATTATGTCATGTTTTACTGTGTGAATTAAATTTATTTTTGAAAATATACACTCATTTCAAATCTGTTGACTGCAACACACTCCAAAAAAGTTGGGACAGTAGACTGTCTCAATGAACGTATTAAAGAATGAGTTACAAAAAACCCTAGACTGAGTTTCATCTCTCATCTCAGGGCTTCATATCAGAGAGGAACCGATAGGGGAAATGAATCGTTTTGTGGTCAAATGGCTCCTGGTGTGAATAACGGCCCATTACATACTGAGATCATCTTTGTCTTGTTTGTCATGGTTCTCATAAATAATCTTGATTGATAGGTTTTTAGATATCGTTTACCGTTCACAAACTAATGTTTTTACTGAATCGCGAGATTATTATTATTTTAGTTTGCAGTCTTTGGTTTTGAACTAATGGTTACAATTCATTTCACAGCAAGATTATTGCGCATTATTCTCTCATGCAGACTTACCCAGATCATCAAGAGTCAACCAACTGTTCACAAACAAGTGAATGACAGATGGACATAGCTTTCAAATACCAAAGACTAGAGCCTGAAATATCACTTAAGCATTTGGCCACTCTTAGTCTTTTCTTATTTTGGCCAATAAAGTACAATATACAAACTGTTCCTAGGGAGGGGTTTCACTATAGCCTTACCTCTAATGTTTGTTTGGTTTGCAGTTGAATGAAAAAGGCTTGATTCTTCGCAGACAACAGCACGACTATGGATTTCTCCTCAGCTGCAGGCCCGCGCACAGAAGGCAGTTCGAGACAGAGAGAAGGACACTGAAGCTCAAGTGCGTGTTGTACGATAGAAAGCCAGGGACAATTTGCCAGGGTGCAATTTCATCTGCTTTCAATTACTTTTTTTCTCTTTTCAGCCAAAAGCCAGCCATTACCGGATAAATGAAACCCTGCCGTGAATACATGTGAGACTTCCCTTCTAGCCTCCCTGTCATCGGACCCCAACCCCCCACACACTTGCCTGTCCTCTCCTCCACATCTCCTATACCCTCTTTTTCTGTCACATGTGATTAGTGTGTGAAACCGCTATCAGACTGCGTCCAGTTACGCGGCATTGGTCCAGTGCTCAGTAATAAGCAGCCTGGTTTCATTTTGAATGCATCCCACGTCACAACGTTGGTTCTGGACTGTAGATGCGTACCAAAGCATCCCCCCAGGTGTGGTTGCTCTAGCGCTTTCTCTGTGGGGGGACTGGACTTGTGCTCAAATTTATAAAGTCTACTGGCCTTTTGAGGAAATTAATCACTACAGACCCAGTGTTACCAATGTGCATGTCTTTTGTAAAAATCTACAGATATAATCAATTAACTGTAATGCATGGCATTTTCTATATTGAATTATTTAGATTACATTCATTAAGTCTGTTTTTTCTATTAGAAAGTAAGTTAACTGTTTACTTCCAAACTTTCAGACTGTATTGTATCTATTTCCATTCTAGGTTCAAGTCTTCTGTAAATAGCATCTCAATAACAACAAGATGGTGTCATTTATATGGTTCAGTACCATGTGAGTAGCATGTATCCAGACATTAAAATAAAACACAATCATTGCTGTGTCTACTTACTCTGTGAGCTGCACGTGTTTCCGGAGGCAGCCCAGGAATCCCTCACTGCCACCCTGGTGGAAGTGTAGAGCGGGCAGCTCCACGCCGGCGTCTCGGAGGGTAAACACCAGGTAGGACCACCCCTCCTCCTTTACTTTAACAGAGGCCAGGTCACTGAGTCTGAACTTGAGGTGAGAACTCTTGGATGCCTTGCTCATGTCTGGCGCCGGCGCAGGAGTTGAACAGGAAGCTGGAGAGAGGGGAGAGGGATTAAGTTAGCGAGAGAGGCGCATACGTGCGCAGACACACACTTGTAGTCATGCAGTCAAGCGTATACGTGCGCAGCCGCGGATATCATCAGGGGATATCCTAACGCATCGCAGGAAGCAACACGTCCTCCTCTATGTACAGACGTGTAGATCCATGTGTAATCCCTTTTCATTTGACTCGCCTGACATTTAAATGGAGAACAGACAGTGAGAACAGTCATTTAAATGGAGAACAGAGAGTGAGAACAGTCATTTAAATGGAGAACAGACAGTGAGAACAGTCATTTAAATGGAGAACAGACAGTGAGAACAGTCATTTAAATGGAGAACAGACAGTGAGAACAGTCATTTAAATGGAGAACAGACAGTGAGAACAGTCATTTAAATGGAGAACAGACAGTGAGAACAGTCATTTAAATGGAAAACAGACAGTGGCGGGAGGCCTGATTTAACCCCTCGAGGCCAGCAGGGAGAAGATTGATCGTGGCCTCATTTGTACTTCGGGAAAACTGAAGCAATTAGTGTCTCTTCTCCAACCAACTTAATCATGACCGCCATGAATGCTGAAACAAAAGAGAGACGGTAGCAGACACAGGTGCTTCGGAATTCCAGCGTGAGGGAAAGAAGGGACAGAGAGAGAGAGAGAGAGACAGAGAGAGAGAGACAGAGAGAGAGAGACAGAAAGAGAGAGACAGAAAGAGAGAGAGACAGAGAGAGAGAGACAGAGAAAGAGAGACAGAGAAAGAGAGACAGAGAAAGAGACAGAAAGACAGAAAGACAGAAAGAGAGAGACAGAAAGAGAGACAGAGAAAAAAAGAGACAGAGAAAAAGAGACAGAGAGACAGAAAGAGAGAGACAGAAAGAGAGACAGAAAGAGAGAGACAGAAAGAGAGAGACAGAAAGAGAGAGACAGAAAGAGAGAGACAGAAAGAGAGAGACAGAAAGAGAGAGACAGAAAGAGAGAGACAGAAAGAGAGAGACAGAAAGAGAGAGACAGAAAGAGAGAGAAGAGAGGATCTTCTTCAATGTTAACCTGGTTTAATCTTGCTAGGACAGAATGCTAAACAATCACCAAACTGCAAGCCATAAACAACAATTACTCTTGACTTGCTGCCCCAGGATCAGAACAGAAACATTCTGCTCTTAAAAGTAGCTTTCTTTTTTGCAAGCCTAGCGAGCAGGTAAAATGACAAATCACCTGGAGAGAGAACAAAGGGACAGTTTGGCCATGTATCGAGGAAGCATGCTCATCCGATGTCCTTGCCTTAGTTCTCAATTACTTTCCCTGACTAAAACTAAAGGCCGGTTTACATTTTAGTCATTTAGCAGACGCTCTTATCCAAAGTGGCTTACAGTAAGTACAGGGACATTCTCCTGGAGCATCTTTGGGTTAAGTGCCTTGCTCAAAGACACAACAACATTTGGTACAGTTGGGAATGGAACCGGCAACCTCCCTACTACAAGTCTGGCTTCCTAACCACTGAGCAATCTGACGCCTGCTGATGTCTGCTTCAGTAAAAGGCTAGGGAACCATTTGTCAACTGCAGGTTTTTGTTTTTGCAATAAAAATGTCCACAGACCTCTTCATCCATACAGGAAGAAATAAAAGTCAAATAAACAAAGTTCCTGCATCAGCTGTTGCCTCTCCCCTTGTTGCATTGTGTTCTGTTGTCTTCGGTGTACTCTGCCGCACAGACTCACCTCCTTCCCATGGACTTTTCCTGAACTGGACAGTCTGGACCATGTCCCACTCCGTCTCATAGCTCATCTGCAGCTCCCCACGACGCTCATCTCCTGGAGCTTTGCCCTGTGTCGGGCCCCTGCCCTTGACCTGGCCCCACTCAAACACATTGCTACATTCCTGGGAGAGAAGAAAGAGAAACGGCACACTGAGAGCCAGATAAATAAATCCACAGTATTCATAAACAAGCACATGGTTCAGGCCAGTTGACTGCCCGGCTGGTTGGCTGGGTGAGTAACGAGCGGTACAGACGAAGAAGACGTTTCATTTATATGTTAGTCAATCAGCAGATGGTCCTATCCAGAGCGCCGTACAGTTATTACAAAGACACACGCTATGTGTGAAAGCAAGATGTTTTGACAGAGAGAACGGGGTTGTTATCGCTCCACAGAGAGACCAGGTGACTGAATTTTATCCAATCTAAACCACTGAGGGCTGGAGGTTTGTTTGTATGAAGAGAAACTAACTAGCTATACCTGCTTTCATCACAATTAGCCTGAACCATCTGAGGATCAGGGATGGAGATAGAGAAGATTTAGCAGGCGTCCAGAAGTCTATCAGAATATTAAAATCTGTCAGAGATATAGTCATTCCTCTGAAACAGTGGTAACAGAAGCAGAGATAGCAAGACAGGATGTGTGAAGCGGTGCTGCTGCCTGTCACACATCACATGATCAAAGTGAGCGTACCCAGACTGAGGCTTGACCACTGTCATCAATCTCTCAAGACAACTGATGAATCGCCATGGAAATAGCCTAGCCAATCTATCATGTGTCAGTCCTTGCTCAGGTTACAAGACATCTGAGATCAAAAATCCAAGGTTAAGACTACTTCTGATTCCATACAGTAGCTTTAGATAATAAGCATTTCATGGGTCCAGAGCAGGAGCCAGATTCTGATGGATAAGCATTGAAAATGTGACCAGTGTTCAAGAAACTTAGTTAGAAACAGGCTTTAATTCTATTAAATAAATAACAGATTGACGTAAAGCTCTTGTATGTTTCGACGTTGATTTTAATATTTTTGTGGTGATTCCATTTATTACCAAAACCAGATACTGGTCCATTGTTTTACTGTAATAGTGGCATGTCACCCGTGTGGTGCTGTACTCTAAGGCAGGGGTTGGTAGTGACAAGCTTGCCACCACAGTCTAAATTTGAGCCTTGAATGTACAGCTAATTGAAAAATGTCTGTAAAATGCACATTTGCCATCATCACCTGGGGAAGACGACGTCAACTTGGGATTGATTTATTTTCATAAGAACTTTCTACCAGATGTGCTGGGATCAACTTTTTTCCTAGGCATTTGTTAGTCTAACCTTAGCAGCACACAGCATGGCAGAGTGGTCCTCATCTTCCACAGGGTTATATTCCACTATTACGTCCCCATCCTGGCAGGAATGCAAAAATTAAATGTTAACCTGATCTGCTAAGGATTATTCCAGAAGTTCACATTAAATTCTGTATTTTAATTTCAATCTGAACCTACCTTGTCTAGTAAACGCAGGCACCCTGATATGAGAGAGTTCTGCTCCCCACTACTTTCTGGGTAGTGTATAAAAACACCGTCAAGCTCAAACACAACCTGAGAACATAAAAACATTAACATTAATTAATTGATGAATTCAACATGTTTTATTTGTTATTTGACAAATGACTAACAGTTCATGTAGAAATTGTAAAATTTACCACTATTTTAGTCTGCTTCAAGCTAGTATAAATCATAACAAATCGAACTAATATCACCTTCTTTGACTGTTCTCATCAACTAAGGAAAGTCATATTTTGACCAGCATGTAAGTTGTAACCAACTTCCTGAAATGTCTATAGAAAACGTTCGCATTATTGTTTTTTAACGCTGAATGACTTCACTGTACAAAGCTAAACGTGTCATTAAACTTTGTGGAAACAAGACAGTGGAAGTGTACCGGACAGCAACGTTTAAAAACTAAATTATGCATTAATCTGATGCACTGTAGACAGGTTACTTCTGCAAACTTTCTGCTAGCTAGTTAGTTAGCTAGGTAGCTAGTTAGCGAATTAACTACGCTAACTGGCTGACAAGTATTTGAAAGTTATAACTCTCGCCGAAAGATGTGCTGAAAGCACAACAGAGGATTTTAAATAAAAAGGTAACACATGTATGTCATCAAAAAAGTTTTCTCTCTGCACCTTGGAACTCGCCGACGTCGCCATGTTTGTTTGTCCGCAGCCGCTGTCAACTTTCACGATGACGTCAATGTTTACAATGAAGTGGGTCGGACGTCAGCTCACGCGCTTCTTCCAGATGTTTTGAGTTTCTGGGTTAAGGAAGAAGTTGTGGGTCTGAATTACGTTCAATGGAAACGGGTGATTCAAATGTCATTCAAATGCGAAAAATTGACATTATTAGTGAACTTTATTTGTCTTTTTTCAGCTTTCACTTCCGTAAACATACATATAAATTTGGACTTGTTGTTGATTGGTCATGGTCGCCACATTCCTTGATAAATAATTTATTTGTTTAGGCCAAATATTTCAGACTTTGGATATACCCGTGCCTGTGAAGGCATGCTTCTTTTACAGAAGGGAAATAAGAAACTATACGTGTGACCTCTACACATAATATTACTTTCCCATTAATTCAAATCTGTTCCACTGCCCTTTCATTAAACTCTATTTTTACCAACTTCCTCTTCAAATTACATTATATGCAAAAACAATCTATAGTTAAAAACAGGCATATTTGAGACTATGCAAAGTTGGCAGGAAGGGCAATCACATAATGGCTGATCCATCTTTTGCCCAGTGGGCTTTGCTAACTTGTTTTTTGTATTAATAGAATTGTTTGTTTAGATATGCCTGTCATAGCCAATAACTAGTCCACCACTGTAATTGACAGGGAGTCAGAAGAGTTTGAATAGTTAACAATTGACTTGAAAATATGTACATTTATGTCACTCAAGAACAGTAAGAGAATGGTAGTAAATCATTAGTAGGTCATTTTATATAGGCAAAACAATATGCTCCTGTGTGTCTTAGCTGGTTGAACATGGCGCTTACAACCAGGTGTAGATTCAATACCCACAAAGGTCCTGTATGAATAAAACTATGACATTGCATGCAAATTGATCTGAATTACAGAGTCTTATAAAATGTCAAACATTTAATGAATATAAATACAAATTATTCACCAAGAGTTTAGGTTGAAATGGTTGATAGCTTTCTCTGCAGTGCTGTAAAGTTTAATAGCAATAAATAATGGGTGAAATTCCTCACGGGGTGACGCAAGACATTATTGAAAAGGTTAAACCGCCAAAAAATAATAATAAAGCCAATAAAATATGATTTATCCCAACCTGTGGCATAATCTGCTTTTTAGCTTGACATCCATGTGCCTCTATGTGGTTTGGATCAAGTGTGTGCTAGTGTAGCCTACTCATGCTGTAGCCTACTCACAGTTGTATCCTACTCACAGTTGTAGCCTACTCACGCGTAGGCTACTCATCTCTGTGGCCTATCTTGCTGTTAATTTAATGTATTTTGTGTGTGTGTGTGTGTGTGTGTGTGTGTGCGTGTGTGTGGGCGCAAGTGTGTGTGCGTGTGCGTGCGTGTTTGTGTGTGTGTGTGTGTGCGACTTAATCAAAAGCAAGACTACCTTCTCCCTCTCAGTGATATGAGGAGAAAAACATTTCCCTTCCCCTTTTTTTAATGCTGATGAATAATTTACTGCATCTCGTTTGCACTTTATATCAAATTAAAGCTGGAATTGCTCCATTTATAGACAAGCTCTCACGTCTGCCTCGTCTGGCTCCAGGAATAGCTCTTTGTTTTTGCAAAAAGAGAGGCAGAGAAAGAGAAAATGGAAGAAAGAGGAGTACGACAGAGAAAAAGTAAAAGAGGTAGAGAGGCTGGGAAAAGAGAAGCCATTACTGGCCATTATGAGTCTAGTTTCTCATGAGAGACAGAAGAGGCCACAGGGATGTCCTCTGGACGGGCTGGAAGAACATTCTGGATCACTTTCTTATAAACTGTTCACACTCACCACTATGTGAACAGTTAATAACGCTGTGAGCGTAAGAGCACACACTGTGATGAATGTTCATGGTCTATCACTCAACAACAAACATCATGATTAGATCACAGTTTTGTAGGTGATGGGTGGATGTAAGCTGACTGGTGAAAAATATCATCTATACAGTCTTCCCTCATACACTGATACACACAATTACTTTAAGGACAAAGGTTTCAGTTTCCATTACATCGTTTATGTAGTTCTGTAAAACATGTCAGAAAATTCTCCAGGAGGCCTGGTAACAAGGTTTGATTGAATAGCTTGATCTGTGTTCACGGCTCGTTTGTTTCTCCTGGAGTTATATCACCACCCAGTGGCCACATGTAATATTAGCTTTTAAATAAACCAGACTGAGGCGCAGCCGACCTACTGAGTCTTGTTCCTCTCAAGGTTTCTTATATCTGTCTTTCCATTTGCACCCTAATTCTTTAATATTTGTTTACCCTAATTGGTTTCTGAACAATCACATTAAATATTTTAAAGATGTACTTATTGGTCAACTTGGATTTTTACTTACTTATGATGACAAAGAAGACATTATGGATACAGTTCAGTTGATCTGTCAAAGCACTTTGTGACAAATGCTTTTGTAAAAAGGGCTAATTAAAATATATTTGATTGATTTATTTATTGATTGATCGGTTAGTTTGTTGATAGATTGATTGTAACTTTATTTTCACAGATTTATGCCTGGAATGCAGAATGATTGCACCATTTCATGTGTTTTTGTACTGTGTGTAACTCATATGGTGAATTTAGTAGAGTAAATAATGACAGAGAGTAGGCACATTGTTTATGGACAGTTGGCCAATCACAGAAGACATAGAGAAGGTCAAAGGAAAAGGAGTTAAAGAAATCAGAAACTGCCAAGGAGGTCAGGATAACAAGCACACATGGGAGATGCTAAGTCCCTCTGATCCTTAAGGAAATGTCAGTAAATCTGTTAAAGTGATTGGTTGTTTTCTATATATGTTCATAAATGTTTAAGCTGTCAATACCTTAACAGGAATGCAAGTCAAAATTGCATCTTGTATTAGGATATGTTAAGGATTATGGCTAAGTCTGATACCGACCTCCACACTCGACTCTCGATTTGCACATTCCCACGCGCCTCCGCCTTTTGTACAAGTGTTGCAACGCTTAGGGAGCTAAAACGATTAAGGGCGTAGGGGCTAATAAGACCCCCGATACCCACTACAAGCAAGTGTGCAACGATGCAGCCGCAGCTAACAAGTAAAAGTAGACTCACATATGCACCGGTAAATTTTGAGCATGCACAATTTCGCACAAAGAAATGTATAGGCGTGCAGTGCCATGACATGTTTTTGTTTGACACAAACAAAACGGAATGTGTCCAAAATAAAATGTTAAATGGTAAATTATGGACAGTTAATCTTTAAAGATAGGAAGGGTTTGAAAATTTGAAATCCATTCTCTTTATGATTTAATAGTGGACATTGAATTACACCATTCAAGTCAGGAGTATGTCCTGAAGTTGTTGATGTGTTTACTAAACCCATAGCCACCCTGGGGAAAGTCATCCTCTGAGTTTCATCAACACAGGACCACGGAGGGCCCTCCGAGCGAGGGATTAGGGCATAGGGGTCGGTTCAGGACTCACAGAATCTCTTTTTAAATAAGAAACATTAGAAATAAAATAACAGGAACAATGTATTCTTGTCAAAACCTTACTAAGGAGTAAATTAAATAAACGTAATTGCCTTATATATGTTATGACTGACGCAAAGTATGTGCAAGAATACCAACATTAGAATATAAATGCTATCAATCACAATGCTATCCGGCTCAAGGGTTCCCTGCCAGCAAACTAAACCCTCTCAACAGGGAGACATTAAATATCATAGGTTTTATGATTATTTGCCTAAAAGAAAAAAGTATGAACATTTAACCTATAAAAGTATGAATCCTTAGATCGAATGGTTAAAAATCCCTGACGTTGTGAAACATATATCAATATCGATCACTTCTTTTAACAATTTCAATCTGGGAAAAGTGAAAACAATAGATTCATAGAGATGTCATTGAAAAGAGCTTTGAAGTTTATGTAGGAGAGACGGGACAATTGGAGCAAGGGGACATTTGAGCACACTTTTTCCTCTAATCAGAAACAAGCTAGAGTGATGACACTTACTCTGCAGATGCTCAGTAGGATTCTCTCTCTGTCTGTGGAAAAGGAGCATGATCATTTTAATTTGGCAGAAGTTTTCAACAAAAATCTGATTTTGAGGAATAAAAGTTAGTTTTTGGATGTAGACAATTTTTCTTCTGCTGTTTAAACTTTTGATGACTGCAAATTTAAACTAATTTTTATCTCTGGGTACTTTTCCAGGACCCCCGGCACAAGGCAGTGCAAATTGGCATAGCGCTGCCCGGGATATGGGATAGATAAGTTGAATTACCTACCTTGCCAGGTCGCTCTTCAGCGACTCCTTGTGTGCAGATTGGACGCCTGTAAATTCAACCACGGAAGTAATAGTTTGTGAGCATAAGCATTCTGTACATGAGCATTAAAGGCCTTCGTGTTGCAGTGCAAAAAGAATCGGCGGCTCAGCGACATGTGGTTGGATGAACCATGTGAGCATCCCTCACCATCCCGCATCTGTCCAAGGAGTAGCAGAGCTGCCGACAACACAGGTTAGGTGGGAATTGGGAGGGGGAAAATAATTACCAAAAAAATTAAGTGAACGTGAATAACCTATGCTAACATAGGTGTTGCTAGCTAGCATGATATTTCATGATGGCTGCAAGTTCGGGGGCAATTGTAACACTGTGTTACAAGTGCACGCGAGCCACATGGCCCAATGTAAGCACCTTGATTGTCTGTGTTTACATATATTTTGGTTAGAAAATGAACATATTTCACTAAATTTAAATGTAAAATTACAATTACAATGTGTTTGTTCTAGTATAGTCTTTGAGTTATGAATGAACATTTTTTTTTACAATTGCCCCAGTCTCCCCTATTGTCACTGTTTGTTTTGGATAAGAAGCAAATTATTTTTCTGCTTGTGAAACTGGAAAAACCATTTACATTTCAGTCATTTAGCAGAAGCTACTACTGTATATAGAGCATTTGTGTTTTAGTACCTTGCTCAAGGGAACAAGATGTTTACATTTTTTCTATATAATATTAAGGTTTTTATGGGCGGGAAATGTATTAAGCAAAATATATTTTTCACTGTGATATTGGGGATTTGAACCAACTACTTTTGTTTACTTGCCACTACACTGCTAGCTCAAAAAATGATTTTCACAGAGACACAAATTTTTCACTTTAGATTTCACTAAAACCTTCATTATGCAATTGAGATGACTAGGGCATTGTACTTTAAGAGATGATAGTACTAAGACGCTTTTCTCAGTTGCTTCAGTCTGTGTCAAAGCTGATGTGATGCTTGTAGCTTTTACAGTTCAAAAGCATTTTTGATATGGCATTTCTCGCTTAAACAGTGAAAGTCTAAATAAACATTATATTTAGGTCTAATGAAGTGTTCAGGTGCAAACAAATATAGTTTTAGTGTGAAAAATACTAGCCTGCATCATTTAAAGTTGGTGTCTAAGAATGCACGTTTGCTAAAACATTTGAACTATAGCACAGATTCTTTCTCCCCATTTTCTCACCACAGAATTAAAAAACGTTTGTTATTTAAATTATATTTTTTTAAAGCAACCTAGGGCCTATTTGTTACATTTCATTGGTCTTGGAATTTGAGGGGATACATTCCGGAATAGACTGTGCCATAATTGTGCACTAGGTAGGTTGCTAAGACCCTTACCCTCCAAATGCAGTGTCCGTGTGGACTTATTATTTGAATGTAGTGAGCATTAGACCACGCTGCCTGCAAAGTGAATAGAGGCCGATTTGCATTCTGTTAACATCTTCAAAGCCTAGCACAAGTAGCGTCCTTAAAAGGCTGTTATTTGGACTGAGCACAGTCTCCCATTAGGAAATCACAGCAAGTAGGAAAAGAAACACTGGTGATTTCTGCACATAGAATACAGATGGAAGTTATAGCTACCAGCAAACTTGAGCTGAATTGGGTACAATTACATACATAATTACCTAACATACAATGATCAAGTCAATCTCAATCCAATCTATTACTATGGATTTAAAGTGAGTGGTAGACTGATCATTAAAATTAACAACAGGCAGGTATATTTTATTGAATGTTGTCTCGAACTTTAAATGACTGGGCTTGTTTAAATGGTAATGTCAGCCTTCACATGGTGACGACACCTTCCACAGAAACCTACTGTAGAACACTTCAAAGGGATGTATTTCATGCATAACGTTAAGATAAAATTGTAGTGTGTATAATGTTCTTGTGAAAAGGTGAACCATATTCATGCATTAGCTCTTACATTCTTATTTCTGAACATTTCACTTCACTGAGTAGACCCCTGGGCTTAGAGCAGATGGGGTCAGGAACATAGAAATACAAGTAAATAGAAATACAAATAAATAGAAATACAAGTAAATAGAAATACAAGTAAATAGAAATACAAATAAATAGAAATACAAATAAATAGGGGCATCCGGTGGCTCAGTTGTTATACTGGTAAAAGTAAGACTGCAGGTTGAATTTGTTGTCATTATGCTCTTGAGCAAGGCACTTTTCCCTAAGTACATTCTGGATATGAGCGTCTGCTAAATGTTTAAAATGTAAATTAAAATATATAGCTACATCCATCCGGTGTCCATATTCAAGTCAGTAATATTGAAATAGAGGGACTGGCAGCCATTGTGAGTGTACCTAAACCAGGAAGTGTGAGCAGGAAATGTATCCATCTACAGTATACTATATTTAATAGTATCTGTTACATGAGTTACATCAGTTACCTGGCAGTCTGGAGCGTTTATATATTTTCCAGTAGTAGTTCTGAAAGTGGTGTTCCCGTTGTATTCCCCATCATCCACTACATGACATATTATGACTCACCTTTTTATTTTCATCCAGTTTGTACAAGATGTCACGGTGTGGTGTTATTCTCCCTACTAACTCTCCATGTCATCAGTTAAGCTTTTCACACAGGTTTAGCTTAAAACAATATTAGAAGCATTTTAAATACGTTTGCTGTGCAGCTTAATTAAGCATGGCCATTGCCATGGAAACAAAAATAAAAACCCCACTGGCCTGGTCCAGAGGTTATGACGCTGCAGCGTTGTGACCAGGACTTCATATCGATGATGTAGAAAAATCAACAATTCCTTGTGACAAGTCAAGGCCACACATTTGGCTCAGCACCGTCTAGTTATGGCTGTGGTTTAAACACCTGCATCCACCATCGTGGTTTTTGGCGCGTGAATGTGCTCTCCACCAAGCCTTGATGGCAAGATCTTCCTTGTTGAGCAACCAAAGAGCTCAGAAACAGAAGGGCACGATGGAAATTGTTGAAGAAATATGCTAAATATTACAAAAAGTACCTCTTCCCATTTCTTTGCAGATATCCATATGTTGAAATCTGATCTAGATTAATCTATTTGACTCCCTCGTTTGCAGATGAGATGTTGGCTTAGTCAGTACAAGAGGGTTGTCTCAAAGTTTAGTCTGGAAGTTATGCACCAAATGTAGAACTACACATTTCCTCTTTGAAGACGGGTTCAAACCCCAAATCCAACCCTTTAACTTCGTTCCTCTGACCAATCCACCTCTCCTTTAAGATATTTCAATCATCTGTTGTTGATGATCAGTCTCTGTATTTTCTTAACAGTTTGTTGTTTGTCGTCTTTTTTGTACATTTTTGCAAAACTGAACAGTGACTTAACATATTGTAAACATCAACCTGACAGTTAAAACTTCTAGTCTAGAGGACTTGTAAATTAAGCTAAATTGTGTCATTAAAAGAACGACAATGTATTTGACAACTATGCATTGTAAGTAGTTATAATTGTTCTATTGTTACAAAACACTTGACACTAGTAGTTAAAAAATTAAAATTCCAAAATTTGTGCTTTCAGCAACATCTCTTATTTCATTTTACAATCATCAAGTATATATATTGTACACATTTCTACATCTGTGTAGTTTTCCAAAAGCTTGAAAAAGCAGATAAAATACCCACATTATTCATACTCATCATGTCATTTTTTTGTTTTGTTTAAGAATGTTTTTTTGTTTTATCCTTTAATTTTCACAGAGCAACTCGGCAAACAGGAACAAAACACAGTATACCAAAAGCATTGTGACGGCCAGTGCAAAGATCAGCATATTAAATTTTAGAGCGGGTGAGACAAGGAGCGCAAGAGAAAAAACAGCAGAACATAAGAGAGGGATGGAGAGGCCTGACATCTTTCTAAAAGAGAAAGCCCAGTGCCCATATTAGAGTAGTGGTGCTGACCCAAGGTCTAATTTGTCTGTTAAAACATAATGAATAAGGCTAGACGAGTCCACCTGAAAGGCTTCAACACAGAGAGAGATGACCGCTCCAGAGAGCTTTCACACCGCTGCTGAAGTACAAAGGGTTTGGTACACATTTCCATACGACATGTACTTAAGTTATTAAATAATAAAGTTTTTTTCCCTATTTCTTTAAAGTAAAACAAATTAAGCCTTGAGAGAGAGAGGGAATGAGAGAGGTTCATCCCAACATGCATTTTATCCTCAACAAAAAAAGTCATAAAAACCAGGATGAGTTTATGATTTACAACTTTCTACAGTATATATATTTTTGTTTGTGTGTTAATCTGGGAATGCGTGTGTTAGTGTGAGAAGTTCGTCTGCTAGCTTGTGGAACAACAGAGGCTGAATCCTGCCTTTTCCTCCAGTTCGTTTACACTTCGCTTCAGTCAGAAGTGTCATACGGATGGGCGGGTCAGCATAAACCAACAGATGAATGAGTGAATAATGAATACGGTAAGCCAGCACATCAGTCCATAGACGGAGAAGTGTAAGATGACTGAGGGAATGTGAATTATGGCAGTTGGTAGGAATAGGAACAGTGGTGGAGGCCAAAATCCTGGGGCTTTGCAGATGCAAGGAGAGGTCAAGTCGGGACGTAAAAGTTGAAGGGGGGTTAACCGGAAGAACAGCAACCTCCCGCAGCAGTGGCAGCTTGAGGCTCGTCGTCCACGATCTGAACCCCTCTCCGTGCCGATGATGACTGGCTGGCTCCGTTACCCTTCGCCCTCTCCTCAGCTTGGGCCGTCTCCATCATTCCTGATGGAATAATAGACATGAGACGGACCTCCTGCTAGCATCAGCCCACAATCCAGACAAAGCCAAAAGTAATGCCAGTGAAAGACGTTTATACCTTACAATCTACCACAAATCTACATCTAGATGAATAGGAAGAATTCACCAAATCGGTTGCTAAAATGGTACTATTTAGTCTTTCAATAATTCACTCCATAACAGTGTTAAATTTGTAGCATTTTTACACCGACTTGAAAATTACTATTTCATACTGTATGCCAGTGGTTCTAACACCTCTCCTGGGGACCTCCAGCCAGTACATATATGAGATGAATACCCAACCTGCACACTTGTCAACAAATAATCAAAAACAACATGCAGGTTAGGTTCTCCAGTCAGTGCCCCTGATTAAAGCACTGGCTTAGATCTGGAGTTGGTCCCCGGGCGGTGTAAATGGCTGCCCACTGCTCCCTTGACGGATGGGTTAAATGAGAGAATGAATTTGGCTACATGTACGTGTATGTGACAATAAAGTACCTTTAAATCAAGCCCTTACCTCATTGAATAAGACGAGCTAGTTCAGGGCTACAACAAAACTGCAAGACGGTGTGGGTGAACGGGAGAGGTTTAAGAACGACTGTTGTACGCTATTTGCTTACTTTTACACAGGTCAAGAAAGAGTTCTTCGATTCCTTTGTTTAGTTTGGCCGATGTGTGATAGTGTTTTGCTCCCACAGACTCTGCATACCTGGAAGAAAAATACACCAAAACTGACCCAACAGCCTTCAGTTGTATCAACATTCAGATGTAGTAACACTCAGACCCATCCATTACTGTTCAAAACAGGCTTACGTTTACTTCACTTTTAAACTAAAGCAAGGGTGTGGAAAAAACCCTTTTGATCACAGTCTATGTGGTAAGGCTACATCTGATCATACACGTGTCTCCATGTAGTACAGTTAAATCTGAACATACTCACCCTTCGGCTTCTTCAACTGATACGTGTCTCTCCTTCTCCAGATCAATTTTATTACCTGAAAAAAAATTTTTTGCGACAATTACCGGCCCCAGTTCAGCAATCTTGTTTTCCATTTTTTAGCTGTAGTACCATAGTGCATAATGTAAGCAAATCTTTTTTGTTTATTGAACCAGGAACGGATCATTGGGGTTAATCTCGGCCACATGACTCAAACTCATGATTTACAGCACAGAAGTTACAGACCACCACAAATGTGTTCTAGTCATATTTCTTTCCCAAGCCCATATAAAAACAAACAAATAATTAACTAGACTATATTCTGTGAGAAACTAGCTGGTCTCAGGTCTCACAACATTAACCTTAAAGGCAAGAGTTGAAAGGTTTGTAGTTTAACATTTCAGGAGAAAGCAATGGGTGAATTGGTCCCAATTGGTCATGTTCATTTCTTAGCGGTGCAAGATGGTCGAGGGCGCTGACATCATAGATATCCATAATAAAGGCTAGATGTCTCGTCAGCGCTGCTGGCCAATGGAGGTCGACGTCTGCACCTGGCGGCCATCTTGCCACAGACAGCTCGCTTACTCATAACATTGTGTGTTAATGGTGCATGTACTTTGAAATAACCATAACATGCTCAATTTTCTACCGATTTTCAAACGGTTTGGTTTGTTAAAA
>JACXGM010006710.1:0-11224 GCA_016801145.1 Umbra pygmaea | reverse complement strand
GTAAAGCATCCAGAATAATAGCCACGTTAATAACATTTGTAAGAAACTAAACCGTTTGTAAATCCGTCAAGATTTCAGCGAGATTAGAGTATTTGCGATCACTCACTTTACATTAGGTACCATAGAGCCCACCAAGCTTGCCTGTGACAAGATGGCCGCCGGTGATGACGTTAGAGACTCAGCCATAAGTCACCTAGCCTTTATTATGGATATCTATGGCTGACATGCTTCCTCCAAGCACATGTCGATGAGCCAGACGTTACTTAACACACTGCTTGTTTAACATGATAACATTTAGTCAGTACAGTAAATACTTCCACGGTTGAACTCTCAGGCACCCAATATGCACAAAAGCAGTCACTGGAGTGTGACATGGCAAGGTACGCTAGTCCAAATTAGTAGCAATTTTGTGACGCTAATGTTTGGTTTCTGGGCATAGTATTTAACCAGGTAAGTTGACTAAGAACAATTTCTTATTCACAGCAACGACCTGGGAGCAATTAGGGTAAAGTGTCTTGCCCAAGGACACAACGACATTTGGCTCAGTCGGGAATCGAACTGGCAACCTTCTGACTACAAGTCTGACTCCTTACCCACTGAGCCATCTGCGCCCCAGTGACCAGAGTTGAATCCTGACCACTGACTTAGCTGTCACTGTTGTGGGAAAACCATGCCTCCATTTTAACCCATTATTATTATTATTATTTTGTTACATATATTTGAAGCAGACATTCCCCTGAATATAGTCAAACAATTTGATGACTAGTACAAAGAATGTGTATTAAAAATAGCTTTTCAGTTAGCTAACTGTAATTTGTTTCCCCTCCAATTACCGGTAGTGAAGTTTCTGTTTCGTATTTAACAAACACCAACATGTCCATGTTGTTGAAGGCATAATTCAATTTGACATTTCCTCCACTGCCTCCAGATTCAAGTGACATGTCCAAAAAGGAAAAATGTGCATGTGTTGTTATTCGTAATCAAAATGTAAAACAACTGGGAAATTACTTACCTACTATACATAAACAAATGTCATTCCCCAACATTTTTCTTAATTCTTTGACCCAATTTTTCACCTGCAAGATAAAATAAGAAAGGTCTGAAAGCACATTCCAACAAAACAAATTTGAACACATACATGTATAGGCACAAATGAAATATGAGTATCTTAAAGAAAGCTAGCCGATCACAGAGCCCTGCTGGTCTCCATGAGGTGATAAGCTAGCCACCTTCTGGAAGGAGTCCTCGTCTGTGACGTCATAGACTAATATGGCTCCGTTGGAGTCTCTGTAGTAGATGGGCCCTAGTGCGTGGAACCGCTCCTGTCCTGCCGTATCCTGAGGGACCAAAAGGAGACAGACGAGTGAGAGAGAGTGGGAGGTAAAGAAAACGTTGAACGAGGGCAAGATTGTATCAAAGCCAGGGTCCACTGGAAGTCTCCAGAATGACAAATGCATATTTGTTTCATTGCCCACTGACAACAAGGAACAAAATACTGGTCAATGGTAAAAAAACACCCACCTGTTATTCACAAGTGGGGACGAACTTGCCAGACTGACTCAGCTAAATAACCAAACTGTGCATCTTTCCCTGTCACTTACAGACTGCAAGCACAAAATGGATGCCATGTTCCTGTTTCCCCCGATTAAACTGAAGCCTGATTACTCATGCAGATAACCAGCAAGCTGGTTGGGGCAGGACCATATGTTATAGGGAAAAGAACCCAGTGCTCAGCCAAGAAGTCTTTTAACTTCTGGCACGTTCTAAGTGAAACCCTATTCACTATATCGTGCACTACGTTTGCACGATATATATTATGCGAATAGGATGCCATATTTGAGTCATCGTCAGTGGGAGTAGATGTTATCTGCGTTTTTGTGACACCGCAAAGGCAGTTGGAGCAGGAACTATACAACAAACGCCATAATATACAGCCTCGACTGTAAGGCACTATTAAGTGTGTCTGAAAAATCTCACTTTCCATGGGTTTGTCACACAAGGTTTCATTAGGAGTAAAATGTTCACAGCTAGAAGCTTCTATTCCCTTTAAGAAAATGAAGGCCATAGAAGTACCTCCCAAATGGCAGCCTATTCCCTTTACAGTGCACTCTGAGGTATAGGATGCAGAGAGGATTAAGTGTCAAACACGCAGGGAGCGAAGAGGTGGACTCACCCATATGGCTAGATTCACTCTCTTCCCTGTAATGTTGAGCTTCTTCGTGAGGAAAGATGCCTGGAGGGGACAGAAAACAGAGGACAAATGAATAATATGCCTAGAGGACCCATTACACAGTAACAGGCTTGGTTAACATGGACAACTTGTCACCAGCACATTTTACAGTTTCACTATGATTGTTTATGACTTGAGCGGCAAAGGTCCTGTTAGCGCTATGCAAACATTTGCTCACATTTTTAGCTCACTATTTTGAATTTATGAAAAGCAGTGTCCCTAGCTGGCAGAGCATCTCTCTCCGCAGGGTCTCTGCATCACAGTATTTGGAAAATCACTCCCTTATTGCGTAAAGCTAGTATTACCTGGAAAACAGTTAAATAATGTATGAGCAGAAGAGCGATTCAAGTGAATCCATCCTGTTCCCGTCCGGGTTAATAATATATATAAAATAATATAAGTAATATAATTATGACGACTACTATTCTCCCTTTCTCATTCAGCCATAAAAATGGATCAATCATGACAAAGATTCAGTGAAACATTTTGACAAAGTAAAAATACATTATATTTATTTTTGAATTCTGCTCAGGTAGATAGTTCTGATTCAGCCTGCTGTCAGAGGAAGGATTACATGAAAGGAGATAAAAATGTCTTTATTGAAGCAATTTAATAAAAGTACTGACACAGACTGACAAAGAAAGTCTGAACACAGAGTGAGCCAGAGCTGGGATGGGGAGAAAACATCAAGATGCCAAAACAGAGAGAGACAGAGAGAGAGAGGAACATCCGACCGTTAACAGAGAAGCATTTTTAAAATAGCTCACAGCTGAATAAAGAAACAACATGGAAATGCCATTAAAGCCTGGACTGATTTAGAAGAGCTGGTTGACAACACATTGCATCATTTCAGTATGAGCCAGGTCATGATGCTGGGTCACACATATGCTTCAGTCACGTGTTGCTCAACAACCATCTGGAATTCCAGCCAGTCTACTTATATTATCCATAGTTTAAGGAAGTACAATACAGTTAAACTGACGAGTCACTTAATCCCGGTATCCAAAAGGGGAGGACAATGCGATGGTTACGACAAGCCCTTTCCTGTGTTTTCATTGTGGTACTGATTTATAAAGTAGGAAGCACTTTATAACAATATCACAGATTATAAAACGGCTTATAAATAAAGGATGGCAGGTTATTTAAACATTCATTAATCCATAAAAAAGTATGTAGAAATGTTAATAGGACAATATGGTTTTGAATATGGGTCAAGACATCATAAAACAACCTATTATGTACAAATGGAGTTTGATCCTAATAACCAGATGTAGTTCATGGTGGGTCAGGTGGGTATTGTACTGTACATTTTTATTATTATTGTTCATTTACATCATTTGTATTAACTAATACAAACTGTATTTCTTGAACCGTTCATTCTAGACTAAACCAACTTTGTGATGTTAAGGCTGTTACAAATGAACAAAGTTGAACATTTATCAATTATTAATGGTAATTACTGCAATTGGCATATTTGTCATTATTTACCATGAAAACAGTATCTACACACAGGATCTTCCAACCTAAACTCTCTTCAAAGTGTATTAATTATCGTAATTTGCATAATTAGCTTTAGTTTGTCTGTGAACAACATGTTAGTTTGAGCCTGTTGTAAATGTGAAGGCACTTCAAAATGAATTGGTGCCTTTAAGAGCAACTGATTTGGCTATTCTTTCTAGATTACCTCAATTTCCCGGCTAACGGCCTTGGTGCCAAAATTGGAAAATCCCTCCCTGAATACAAGTGAGAAAATGTAAAATGTAGATTTATTTAACTATACATTTCCTGGTTTTGACATGACATATGGGGAGATATGTATTGCTTGTTTCTTAGAATTACAGACATGGATGTTACTAACAATAATTGAAACTGAGGCTTTGGACAAGTCGTTTTTGCAATCAGACAAATAAAAAACAGGCTTACTTGTCTGAAGGACAAGTGGCCAATAAAGTTAATTTCAACATCTGCAAGCCAGTTAATTTTCTCATGTGATAAGCAGACATCTGGATCAACAGATAGCAACCATGCATGTTCAAAATGTGCCTTGGTTGGAGGGTGACAACCAGGGTTCAAAATTAACTTTTCATCCACCAGCCAAACTGCTAGTGAATGTTCAAATTTTACCATCCACTCAATAGATTACTGTTGTTTTTTTGTCTGGTGAGTGAAGCAAATCTACCAGCCACGTGCATATTTTGCCAGCATTTGGCAGGTAACTGGTGCTAATTTTGAACCCTTTTGACAGCCCAGTTCCTCAATCATGCCAGAAAAGCTTTCTCCAGTAGGAGGTAATATATAAAGAATTACCTCCTCCATTATTTTCCTGAGCAAGTGTCTGTCCTAAATGTTCTCCATCCTACTATTTTCTTATTTCCATATGGCATCACTAGATATGGCTTCACCTATTCTTTCCCTGTAAAAGGTTAGGTGCTACCTATTTGGGTGACACCTATTGAATCAGGTGGACATGATAAAAAAATAAAATGAATCTACTGGTAAAAACAAAATAAGAATCTACTGTCAGAAGATTCGGAGGCCCGTTACACGATTCGGAGGCCCGTTAGACGATTCTTTGAGTAGAGAACGAGGACATAAACACAGTTATTGTAAGATGCAGCCAAGGCCAAACCACGACTTTGCAAGGTGACATATATGTTATCTTAAAACCTAAAGACAGGGCTTTATCCATCTACTGGAGGAAAGAGCCTTCATGATGGCTCGCATTTCAATCAGGATAAGCTGCAGACAGAATAACTTATAGCTTATAACTCTATTATCTATTAGGCTGTAATAACATCACAGAGCTACAGTAATATATGTTTTATAACATTCAGACTAACAGGCCAGGTTACTAACAGGACAGCAGATCTGATCAAGAAAGGGTTACTGAGTTCATTTGGGAACAACAACTAGCAAAGGCCACCTGATAAGATTCTACAGAGATGATCTAATATCTTGTGATCCAAGATCATGAGTCTGAGGAGGTAAGTCTTCTGTACGGCCTGGGATTGTCTAAGTCTTCAGTCCCAAAGTGAATAAATACTGAGAGAAGTAGATTAAAGCAGTTCCTGGGTCGTAGGCCCTGATGAGGGAATCTTCATCACATCTTTTGAACTTATACCGGATTGTTCCTGACCAGCTGTGATTGCTTGTCCTGTGTTGAGATGAGACAATAAAAACCTTTCCACTGCTGCCTGCCTTAAGGACACTCATTTCAACCAAAATGTTTTCCAGAAAAATAACCATCCTCTACAACAGACAAATCACAGGTGTTATTGCATGTATTGTGAGCCTTGTGCTCCGTTTCCAATTCAACAGTAATACAGTAATACAAAATAAATGCTAAAATAAACAAGATACAAGGAAGAACTGGAGATCAAGCATAATATATAGTCTGCAGATGTAAACATTAAGCAGTGTTTACATAATAGTTCTTTAATAATCAAGATGATTTCAAATTGATTTGTACGGACTATGCATGTTTATATATAGACAGCATTCTACTGTTTTCATTGTGGGGTAAGGGAATGTGTGATGAAATGTCATATGGCCAGAATGCCGTTCAAAACTAGCATCAATTAAAACATGATTAAACGCCTTTGTGTTCCCATACCAGCCAGTGATGCATCCTGTCAGTAAACTCTCGATGGTGCCCATGTAGAACCCCATGAGAACTCTTGAGACTGAATTTCCTCAGCCTGGATGAATGTACCGTAGCGGCCCTCTCTACGGCGCATCCATTAATGAGTATTAATGAGTGCTGCTCACCATTGGTCAACAGTCAGTTGAGGGAGAGGTCATTTGCCTGATACGATGCCGTCAGCAAGGCCATCTTGGTGTTGTTTGTAATTAGACCTACTACAGTTTTGTAGTCTGCAAAGTGGAGTAATGATGAATGGAGGGAAAGCCCAAATAAAGAAAGTTTATAACCTTAGAATTATTCATTAGAGCACAAAGTTCTAGATTTTTCCTGACCAAAACGGCTGCAATTACTAATTGGAGACAGTGAAAGACGGATGCAATGCCTGCTGGGAGTACTCATTAGCATTTTGCTCCCTTCACAAGAGGCAGAGAAAAGAGCTGAGGTACTGTATGACAGCAGATCATCTCAAGTAACCTCTGAGAGTAGATGAAATGACAGTAGCGATGAAAAAAGGAAAAAATTTAATGTTTTTTAGTGCCAGCCAGCTTCGCTGTGTGGGTTGGAGATTCGTGAAAGTTTGTCTCCAAAGAAGCAGCTTACCACCAAATGCAGACGGTTTTCACGAATCTCTGGGACTGGCCAAGTTGGCAAGGCTGTGTGGCCATGTACTTTTCCTGTTAATTTTGCTGTAAATTCAGGAAACAGGCATGTAAAGCCAGCCTGGGTGAAGGACTAAAATTCAAAGGTAAATATTTATCCTAGTCTACGATCTCTCATTTAAATTCTCTCAGAACTAGAGCTGCACGATTTTTGACAATATATTGAATTCTGAGTTTTCTGCAACACATTACTTTGTGATTATGAATTAAAAACTTGGGTGAAAACAGGGTGAAGTGTAAAACAATGCAGCTGTGTTTCTCAATAACCAATTATTCCATTTATTAAATTGCACAGTGAGATTATTTGTACCTGTATTATTTTCTATTGTCAAAGTTCCAGCCAAAGCTCAATTCTAAGAGGAAACTGAAGGCTACTGAAAACAAAGACAAGAAACTTAACTTTCATGCATTTGATATGTTTCAATTGTGCTATGGAACATAAAACTAATATATACCCCGATTTGATTATATAGAGAATTACAACCTAATACACAGGACGCACCTGTAAAACCTCCCATTACACCTCTTTTAGGGCCGGTCCACCTGACAACAGAAAGGTATTGTAACTGCACAGGAACGGGCTATTTAGGGATTTATATTTTCATCATAGAACCTGAAATTGGTGAACCTCCTGAGATATCAGCCAGTTCTGACAGGAATTAAGGATGGGCATTTTAAATTATTTCACAATTTGAATACTATCCAAAATGTTTCAAAATATCCAGATAGTCTATACTTTTTTTCTGCTGCTGCTGTTCCATTATGTAGCTAATCGGCCTGGCATGAAGCATACAGTAAACACATGAACCACTCACTACACATTCCGACAAGAATTAAGTTAATTGAGCTATTAGATTCAATCCGGGTTAAAAGAGGCACAATAAAGAAATTATATAATCTCTCTATGTTCCTAAATCATTTAAGTAATTATTTGACTCACTCATCAGTCAGCTCTCTCCCTCGGGGAGAAGAGGGTAGAGCTAGCGTGAGGGCTATGACAATAGGATATATGGGTCTGTGCAGATTAATGCGTTTGATTCAACTTGTGAAATAACAAAAACGACTGTTCTTTCACAAATTAAACCCAAAAATCTATGAAATAGCCACCATAGTCAGACTTATGCATCTGATCACCTGGGTTCAAAAATGATTTAAAATCATTTACTATTCAACACTAATGGTTTGCTCTAGCCTGTGGACTGCCAAACGGGCGGTACTTACACCTTTGGGAATTTTATTTAAGTTACAATGCACCAGGGAACCTCTATCCAGCACTGATCCAGTATTTGAAGTTCTCAAATAGTATTTGAAGACAAGTCTGCTTCACAGCTCTTTTGGCCCCGCATGGGAGCTCTGTCTGACTGTGTGCCTGATAATTACAGTCAGTTGGATCTCTATCACACTGCAGCCTGGAGGAGTCACTCTACCCGCGTCCCAAGAGGTACCCTACGTCTAGAAAGCACACTACATTTGTCTGTTAAATGTAGTGCAATTTACCAGGTGGTAGGGTGCAACTGGGGACAGTGCATCTCCATCAGATCACTACAATTAATATCTGATACCTGGCTACTGCAGATGGCATTGAAGTGGAGTTCAGCAGAATCAAATATGCGAACATCATTATGGCTACCGTAATTGATCGGCAGTTTGCTAAGGGAGATTTGCTCAGGCTTCTAGCTGCATGCGTTGCTGTAGATACGAGAGCTCGTCTGTAGATTTGCTCAGGCTTCTAGCTGCATGCGTTGCTGTAGATACGGGAGCTCGTCTGTAGATTTGCTCAGGCTTCTAGCTGCATGCGTTGCTGTAGATACGGGAGCTCGTCTGTAGATTTGCTCAGGCTTCTAGCTGCATGCGTTGCTGTACGGGAGCTCGTCTGTAGCACATTTGGTGGAGCATGGAGCTCGCAACATCACAAAGCGGTCTCGACGTCGGCTACAAGGAAAAAATCGTTTTAGCAACCGCTAATATTATATTATTACTCCTCTACAAGATGATGTTTTACATCTCCCTCAAATGAACATGTGCAACAGCAAAGCACTGATGTGTTGTTATTTCAATGTCCCATAAACAGCGGCGCCATAATTGTCAGTACTTAATGGTACAACACAGATGTGGGAAGAGCCAGTCATCAGACCTGTCATACAGGAACTACAGTCGTGGCCAAAAGTTTTGAGAATGGCACAAGTATGCGTGATCAGTGCTTGGAATGTCAGAATTTGTGGGTTTTTGTTTGTCCACCCGCCTCTTTGTGGATCGATCACAAGTTCTCAATGGGATTAAGGTCTATGGAGTTTCCTGGCCATGGACCCAAAATGTTGATGTTTTGTTCCCCATGCCACTTATTTTTCACCTTTGCCTAATGGCAAGGTGCTCCATCATGCTGGAAAAGGCATTGGTCATCACCAAACTGTTCTTGGAGGGTTGGGAGAAGTTGCTCTCATAGGATGTGTTGGTAACATTTCTTATTCATGGCTTTGTTCTCAGGCAAAGTTGTGAGTGAGCCCAATGGTCTCAGGATGCTCTACTGTTGGCATGACACAGGACTGATGGTAGCGCTCACCTTGTCTTCTCCTGACAAGGTGTTCCCCAGATGGCCCAAACAATCGGAAAAGGAGACTCAGCAGTCTAATCCCTGTTCCTTTTGCAGAATATCAGTCTGTCCAATGCCTTTCCTGAAGAGAAGTGGCTTCTTTGCTGCCCTTCTTGACACCAGGCCTTCCTCCAAAAGTCTTAATCTCACTGTGCATGCAGATGCACTCACACCTGCCTACTGCAATATCTGAGAAAGCTCTGCCCTGGTGGTTCCCTGATCCAGCAGCTGAGTCAATCTTAGGAGACGGTTCTGGCGCTTGCTGGACTTTCTCGGGTGCCCTAACACATTCTTCACAACAAGTGAACCTTGAAGTTCATGATGAGCCAATAAATGGTTGATTTAGGTACAATCTTACTAGCAGCAACATCCTTGCCTATGAAGTCCTCTTTGTGCAAAGCAATGATGATGGCACGTTTCCTTGCAGTTAACCATGGTTGACAAAAAGAACAATGATGTCAAGCAACACCTTCCCTATAAAGGTTGCAGTAGGAGATTCTAACTCAATCAGCATGACAGAGTGATCTCTAGCCTTGTTCGCAACAACACTCTCACCTGTGTTAACAAGACAATTACTGACATGATGGCAGCTGGTCCTTTTGTGGCAGGACTGAAATGCAGTGGAAATGTTTTTTTATTAAGTTCATTTCCATGGCAAAGAGGGACTTTGCAATTCATTGCAATTCATCTGATCACTCTTCATGACATTCTGGAGTATATACAAATTGCAATCAACAACACTGAGGCAACAGACTTTGTGAAAATTTGTTTTTGTGGCATTCTCAAAACATTTGGCCACGATTTGTACAAGTATTCCAAAGGCAACCCAGAAAGAATTAGCCCATCAGCCAAAATAATGTTGATAGGAGTGCCGACTGCAGCCTAGCTAAGCCCCAAATCTGCTTTTTATTCTGCCAAGCCAACTTATGTCTGATCAAAGAAGCTGTCAAGAAGATGCAAACTGCTCTGCTACCAAGCTAAATTAATCCCTGCATAGAAAAAAATAAACATTCATACACTCTGTTTCCAATGTGCAAAGCATAGCCATCTTGAATAATATTACCGCCACAGAAAAAAAGGGCACAAGGGATTTAAGACTATGGTCTGGGACCAGTAATGAAGTTCCACTAACTTTGACATTTAATATATATCTGGATGGCTGCAAAGACCCTTCCAGTGAAGATACCGAATGTACTGTGTGTGTGTGGGTGTGTGTGTGTGTGAGAGTGTGAGTGAGTGAGTGAGAGAGAGAAAGAGACCATAAGCTGTGGTGGAGAGACCATAAACATATGGTATGTCACACTGGATCTTGTTTTTATCTGCCTGCACTTTGCCAGGCATAACTGTCATCCAGCAGCCCTATTGAACTGTTTTAGGCCTACTCCATGCACGTATAAATGGTTTGGTACATTCATCTTTCCCCCTTTTTTCTTGCCTTGCATGCTAAAAACATAAAACGTAAAATACTCTTTGAAAATTAAGATTTGTATAAATTTCACAGTGACAACAGGAAGTTTAACTGAAATTGAACTGAGTTCTGTGAAACTTTTCATTTTATGAAGAACATAAAAGGTTGGTCACCAACATCCTTTGGATAAGAAAATAATCAATGTTATGCAAATTAGGTGTTGCAAAAATTTGTACACTCTACAACAAATTCTACCAAATTAAACATTTTGTATAGCCTCTACGATTCATAAAGGATAGCACCAACTCTTCTGGACAGTGTCCAAGTTGGTGACATACTGACACGTCAACCTTTCTCCATCCTTGGAGAACGAGCTATTTCAGAGCCTGGATGCTGGACGGAGAATGATGTTCGACCCATCTTCTCAGAACTTCCCATAGGTGTTCTATTGGGTTGAGGTCAGGTGACATACTTGGCCACTGAATCACTTTCACGCTATTCTTCCTCAGAAATGCAGCAGTGGCCTTGGATGTATGTTTCGGGTCATTATGTTGAATGAGTGCACATTGACCCAGGGTGGGGAGAGGTGGTAGCATCTTCTCTTTCACAGATGTACTGTGAATTCATGATGCCCTCAATGAAGTGCAATTCCCCAACAGCTTTTGTATTTTTGTACTGACTAATCTCATTTGCA
>JACXGM010006709.1:10962-32289 GCA_016801145.1 Umbra pygmaea | reverse complement strand
GGTGATATGAGAGCGCGAAGGATACACATATGCATCCTTGACCGTCTATGGGAAATTCTCCGAACGAAGGACTCAGTCCTTGGTGGAAATTCGGAGGATCCTTGACATTGGAACAGTACTTCGACGGACTTTGATGACGTAGCATCCTTGAAAATCCTACTTCGAAGGATCCTTCCTTGACATTGAGAAACAGCTATTGTCGCTAGCAGCGTGAGCCCGGTGTGCGGCAGTAATAATCATCCGTGCGGAACCACCGTGCGCGATACAACGTTAGTAACATTGATTAAACGAAGACTTGAGTCAAGTCATTTTGTTTCGACATATTTTTGTAATCGAGTTATTCGAGTTATTCGAGGAATCGTTTCAGCCCTAAAATGCTTATAATTTCCTCTGGTTGAGGAACAGGTTGCAGCTGGGGATGTTGTACGGGGGTGTTCTGGTGTGGATAAATAAACAATAAATTTACTTGTGCCCTGCTAGCTATGGATACTAGCAAGTCATCAGGTCCTGACAGTCTTGACTCAGGGCTGCTGGTTAGAGCTGAACCAATAATCTCTGGTTCTCTTACCCATATCTTTAATCTTACGCTGACCTCTGGGTTTATACCAAATATGTGGAAATCTGCCTACGTTGTTGCGCCTACATAAAAGTGAGGATGCTGGTGACCTTGATAATTATAGATTTATTTCTAAATTAGCTCTTCTAAAATGTTCTAGTCACTAATAAATGTTTAGTTGCTCTTTTTCTTATCAGATAGCAGCATATTTAATAAATATCAGTCCGGTTTGAGACCAGGACAGAGTACCGTCACAGCCACTACATTGGTTTTGAATGATAATGTCAAAGCTGTTGATAGCAAGTTAAACTGTGTTGACTTATTTATCGACCTTTGATACTAGTCAATCTAAGGCTGGTGTTAAATGCCACTAAAACTAAGGAAATCAAAAAATGATATAATTTGTCTATGTTCATAAACTACTTTAAGTAATAATTTGACTGTCACTCTCATCAAGCAGTTCTCTCACCAAAGGGAGATCAGAGCCAAGCTGGTAGGATTGCTATGTCTGCTGGAAACATGTCTCTGTCCACTTAAAACAGATTATAGTTGTTTTGTACACAGAATAATTTACCTGGAAACATGCCTAGACCACTATTTATCGTTAATGCAGTAAGGATACTTGTATAACAAAGGTTATTTTTGTTTTCGTTCTGAACAACCCATCACTTCAAGCACTCGTGTTTACTGCAACTTATTAGGATGTGCTATCAGATTGTTGCATAGACTCCATATGCTGATATCTGATCCCGTATTTTTGGCCAGGTACTCACACATTTTCAATCCCAGTATCAGATTGGTGCATCCCTAGCTGTTTCCTGGACCGCCGGTGTGAGCTATTCCTTTGTTATTTCTTCATCAATTAAGTAGATAAAACATCTGGAGTTGATTTCAGGTGTGGCATTCGCATTTGGAAGCTGTTGCAGTGAACACACAACATGCGGTCAAAGGAACTCTCAATGCAAGTGAAACAGGCCATCCTTAGGCTGAAAAAAGTATAAAAAATAGGAAAATCCATCAGAGAGATGGCAGGAACATTAGGAGTGGCCAAATTGGTACAGTCTAAGAAAGAAAATGTAAGCTCTGCAACAAAGGCCTGGACGCCCACAGACGACCATTTCAGTGAAGTTTATTGGACGGCGCTTCACTCTACAGAAAAAAAATTACCCAAACATACTGCGATAGCAACCCAATAACTTTTTAAGACAAAGAAGTGGATTATTCTGCAATGGCTGAGTCAATCACCTGATCTCAACCATATGGAGCATGCATTTCACTTGCTGAAGACAAAAAACTGAAGGCATAAAGAACCACAAACAAACAACAACTGAAGACCGCTGCAGTAAAGGCCTGGCAAAGCATCACAAAGGAGGAAACCCTGCGTTTGATGATGTCCATGTGTTCCAGACACCAAGCAGTCATTGCCAGCAAAGGATTCAACAAAGTATGAAAAATGTACATTTTATTTATGATTGTGTTAATATGTCGAATTACATTTCAGCCCCTGAAATAAGGGGAATGTATATGAATATGGTTGCAATTCCTAAACGTTTCAGTAAATATTTTTGTTCAACCCCTTGAATTAATGCTTAAATTCTGCATTCAATTGCATCTCAGTTGTTTCATTTCAATTCCATTGTGGTGGCGTATAAAGCAAAAATTATAAAAATTGTGTCAGTGTCCAAATATTTCCAGACCTAAGGTGAAAAAGGCATATTTGAAACTTTTCACACTCAGTAGTCTGAGACGTTTTGGCATGAGCTCTAAAATCCATGCTAAGTTCTACTGCTGCTCCATTGAAAGCATTTTAACTGGCTGCTTCACCTCCTAGTACAATGCCACCAAGTGGGTTCACAGAACACTACAGACGGTAGAGTGTACAGTTCAATACATCATGGGGACCAAACTTAACATCATCGAGGATCTCAACACCATGGGGTGACAGTGGAAGGCCCAGCAAATTATTAGACTCCAGTCACCCAAACCAGAAATTGTTCATTCTAATGCCACTAAGTAGACAGTACTGGTGCACCAATGCACATACCAACAGGCTAAAGAGCAGTTTCTACCCACAAGCCATAAGGCTACTAAATCGCTGAACTGATCAACATCCCGGATGTTCCTCATTCCTGTGTACAGACGTGGCCAAAGGTATTGGTAACCATACAGTTTATTGAAATAATGCACCCTTCACCCTGAAAAGTGTTGAAATTAAAATACATGCAAGTCTTTGGTTTGAAGTGGAAAATAAAAAAGCTATGAAAATAACTGAATTATTCCTAACTCTATAAAAACATTCTAAAATGGCCTGGACAATTTTATTGATACTGTCTATTTGATAATTAATAATAATAATTGCAGTGATACCTCAAGTAGACCATTCTATTTTAATAAGTATCACAGGTGCTTTCAATTGCATAATCACTCATCCAGCCAGAAAGAAGGTAATAGCCAATAGGTTATTCAAGGTAAAGGCTACAAGACCATCTGTAAAGAGCTCCATGTTCTTGTGAGCACTGTTGTACATATTATTAAGCAGTTTAAGACCGATGGGACCGTAGCCAACATCACTTGATGTGGCAGCAAGAATAAAATGGCTGTGTCAGAAAGCTGTCTCAAAAAAACCACATTGGACCGTTCCATAGTGGACTTCTATGAGTCTTGATTTAAATCCCATCAAACATCTCTGTAAACAGCTGAAACTCACAGTTGGTAAAAGGTACTCAACAAACCTCAGAGAACTGGAGCGGTTTGCTCAGGGAGAGTTAGCCAACTTTATTTGACAGGACAGGAGGAAGCAGAAGCAAGGGAGACAGGTAGGGGGAGACAGAGGGGAAGGGCACAGACAGTCAGCCGGGCCAGAGCTACTCACTAGGAGTTCCCTGTACTTTTTCTTGAGTCCTTGGTGGTGTTGGCGAAGCTGGTTGGCCATCAGTTGGTACTGATCTCTCTCCTGCTGGCAGGTGTACAGCTCCTTAGACAGAATCAGGAGGGCCTCCTTCTTGCTGTCCAATTTGCGTTTACACACCAGGAACTGTGTATATTAGAAGATTTAATTACATTATTTATAAGCAGCCTTGTAAAGTAAGCAACTAAGCTTCATTCATGTAGGAGATCACTCTGTAGTCTACATAGCAACAATGTGGGGATAAATGTAAATATGACCTACATCATGCCCATCCCCGAAACACACAAACACAAGCACACACAAATAACAGATAATCAGCTGAAATGTAATACTGCCCTAGCAGTCGGCTCCAGAATACACATGCCTCTTGTTAATAGGGCTTCCAGCCCTTGCTCACCGACTGTCTTTGCCCTTCCTTTCTACTTCCCTAGCCTCTACCTACCTGTCTTACTAGCCTTTCGTTCCTACTGTCCTGTCATGTAGAATAATACAAGTAATATTTCACAAAAATACACTACTGCTGGTTTGCTTGTGAAGCTAAGCAGGATGTGGCCTGGTCAGTCACTGAATGGGAAATTCTGCTGGAAGTGAAGTTGGAAGGCCAGTATGGGGAAAACTTCCGTCTGTTCAAAACATCATTCCCAAAGCCCTGCGTATGGAGGACGGCTTTCGGATGGGACCTCCCGAATCTCTGTGGTCATTAAAGATCCCATGGCACTTACAATAAAAGTAGGGGTGTTAACCCCGGTGTCCTGGAAGTTTTTCAATCTGGCCCTTATACCATCTTGGCAACCTAACCATTGCCAGCTTACAATTGGCTCATTCATTACTATAACAGTAAACGAATTAACTAACTACATACGTAAACTAACTAACTTCTAAGCAGGGGAACACATTTTTAAATAGTATCATTTTTAGATGTTAAATTGCACTTCCCATGAGACTTAGCCCATGGGGAGGAGCATTGTTTAAAAGCATATTACAGCAGCGGCAGAAGTCTCTTAGGTTCATCCCTCTTGACTATCTTATACCCTATTCAGCCATCTACTGGATCTCTTAGGAATTTGGATTTTAGGGTTATTCAGAGTTATCTCCTCAGTGCAAAATACTGAACATCTAAAAGATGCTTAGCACATTTTAAAATTAACCTCTTCACAGAAACACATTGCCCCAGTGATAGATGTGATTTAGTATGTAGCAATAAAGATTGGTCTGAGAATTAACTAGCAATAAAGAAATGGCTGCAGTTGGTGCCTCTAAGTATTTCAAAGTTAAACTTTAAGTCTAATTGTTTCCATCCTCGGGGTGAAAATAATAAACAACCTGCATCTGTCTACACAGTTGTTTTACAGAAAGATTTTGTGGTTCAGGAAAATGGAACTCAAAAATGCTGAGCCTTTTGGGTGATAATACTGAACTAATGTTGAATGACATTGCTTTTAAAAAGTAAACATTGGTTTTGACGTCACGTCTTGATATGGCGAGCTTAAGAAAATTAAGTAATATCAACTGGGTCAACGGCCAAACAAATGTTGGTAACACTGGAACAATATGACACAATCACAGACAATGTATGACATGAGTACTGTAATGCTTCTCCTTCATGATACCATGCCAACATTAATTTGATTTTACCATCATATATGTTGTAAATTAACTAGCAGAATACATTACATTTAGGAAGTGTTTAAAAAACGAGACAGTAAGCCGCTGTGTCGCCTGTTTACTTTATCACAATACTATTTAAAGATCATGATGCGCGTAACATACGGTGAAAGCGTTTGTGCAGGACAATATAATGACGTTCCATTGACTCACCTCGTTGACCAAACCCTGCCAATCACTTTCGCTTCTTCTTGGGGAACTCATCCTGTTTGTTTCCTGACAGTTTTTCTGTAGTCATTTATTTTGGTTGCAGGTATAGTTTGGTAGGTTTCTTGACAAGAGGGAAATTAATATCAGTCGTTCTGGCATCTATGTCTTACTGGCAAGAATATACAGACACTTCCGGGTCACAAGTTTCCATAATAAAGGTCCGCAATAAATTATGAGAAAAGTGTCATAAATAATATTAACTTTTGACTGCAATTGTATGCTAAATCTGCAACACTATTTTTCACAGCCAACATAGCCCCCAATGGAATATACTGTAATGCACTCTATATGGCATACATATTGCTTCATAACACATGTTGTATATGTACTGAAAAATGTATTCTATGAATTTCTCAAGAGAGTCTCCACTAACATTTTATGGCACTAACTCTGTACATAGCCTACCGTACTTCTTTGTGTTTGGAATTGATAATATAGAAATAATAACTATATATAACCCAACATTAAAATGTCAAGTACAAAATATTGACATTTTAATGTTGGGTTGATTGAAATTAAATATCTTGTCAAATAAAGTATAAAACTGATAATGTACGATTTTTCAAATATCATGAAATACATGTTCTACAGCTTTTTAAACCTAGTCACTGAAAAAGAAGAATGGTTCTGTTTTCCCTCTGCAGAGTTCTACATGACTTCTGCAAATAGCATCTACATTTTTTCTTATTATTATTTCTTTAAGGCAACAATAATGGTATTTTAAGGGGTTCAAGTTCCATAGTGCTAGCCAAGTAATTCTGCACAATATTGTCCACACTGCCAAATTGGAAGTAATTTGGGTTAATGCTTACAAAGGCTTTCTTACTCATCTAATTACCTTACTTTCCACAAGCATCCAAGCCACACGAGGGAGTCACTGAAAAGCAAGAGATTGCTGATGATGATGCCAATTTGAATATAATTTCCTATCCAATAGTCAGAAACTGCTGAGGGAATGTCTTAGAGCACTGTACCACTTAGTAGGCAAATAGTCAGCAGTGTTATCGAGCTACCCGAGACAAGGATTATGATTGACCGTTTGGTGTAATATATAGTATGTCTCAAGGGCATACAGAGGGTATATGTAAACACAAGTTTTATGCATATTCATTTGATATTTCCTTTGCCTAAATGTCCTGCATTGCCATTCTTAATCACATGGTGGTGCCCTTGTTATTCTTAGACTATGTTAAGGTAAATGCACTGGCTAATAAAGCCAGACAAATTTAATAATGTTCAGTCTATTTGCAAAATAATTAGTGTGGTTTTTATATACAAAGAAATGTTCTAAAACATACTCGCCTATGACTACCAAAACATTGAGTAATTATTTTACAAAGAAATAAGTAATAGCTCTTTTGAAATGTCCCTTCACAATATGTCTATATATACCCATACACCAGTTATCTAATGTAGCCTGCAGTTGTACTGATGTCCTCTATTTTGTCAATTCAGTGAGAACACCTGCACAGTGGTCCAGTGCTGACAAGTCTATAAAGCTTAACTTTGCCATCTTGGGCACTTTATCACTGCAAGGTATGCAATTCAGAATAACTGGAACAAAATCAAAAACCACAATGCAGTATAGTTCATGTGAGATGCTTTAATTTTATAGCATTTTTAGCCTTATTTGACTTCATAGCCTCCAGATTCCACTGGAAACTAGAACAGCAGTCTCTACTCATTTTCAGGAAACATCTGAAAACCTATATTTTCAATGAGTGCTTAAATTTGTCAACGTACACTACCTCTCGTCTGTTGAACATTTTTTGTTTATATGTATGATCCTTCTTTAGCACAGTATTTTGCTTGTTCGCTCTTTCAAATATTGAATGCTCTTACTACTGAGTTGTGGTTGTTTCACCTAGTTTATCTTAAATGCATGCACTTACTGTTGGCTATGGATAAGAGAATATGTTAAATGATTCAAATGTACATGTATAAAGATCAGCAAAATTACATGAAATCAATAACGAAAAACGCTGGCCTGAAAAACTCCAGCTAAAATATTTGTTGATTTTGCTATATTTTTTCAATTGCTCAGTGTAACGATTTATGTTTTAGAGATGCAGGGAGTCAAGTCAAGTCAAGTCAACTCAAGTTTATTTATCATGTGCATCGAATAACATACATCATCCCATACAGAGAAATTATTTTTGACATGGCACGGCGATTCTATGCAGTGGGCTTAAAGACAAGAATTACAACAATATAAGAATTTTCAAATAATAATAACAATAGTAATAGTAATACTAAACGCTATGTACTAAGCAATGGTCTGGAAAATGTACAACAGTAGAAGTAGTAAATATTATAGATTGGCATGGAAAAATTGCTTTTAAAGGTGTATTTGACTTCTGCTACATCAGATGTAGAGAGCATAAAGTGACCAAAGAGTTCTAGTGCTCAACAGACGAGGGAGAATGGAGACACATGCGAAGGAGTTGAAGAATAAATCGAACAGTGTTTAATACAAATAAACTATGTTATAAATTAAAGAAGCATCGATGGGCAACACTGGCCACGGGGAGAAGCTGCAGGGGGCAGAGCAGCCGGTACAGGTTGTAGGGACGGAGCTGCAGGCACAGGCCTCAGCTGAGGTGTTGGTGGCGGAGCCCCGGTTTCAGTAGCAGGGAGCAGGGAAGCTGGTCCCGGCTGAGGAGTTGGGAGCAGAGCCCCGGACTAGGGTGCAGGGGCTGGAGCCCCAGGTGGAGGCGAGAGGGGGGCGGAGCACCGGAAATTGCGGGGGGTGGAGACACTTGCACTGGCCAGAGGGGGGGTAGAGACACTTGCACTGGAAGGGAGGGCGGAGCCACAGGCTCCGGGGGCAGGTCTGCTTGCACTGGCATGGAGGGAGGAGCTGCTAGCACTGGCGTGGAGGACAAAGCCGTTGGCACAGGCATGAGGGGCGCAGCCGTTGGTACTGACTTGGAGAAGGGGAGGTAGGTCCACTATGGCGGAGGCTGGGAGAGCTGTGGGAGTGGTGGACTAGGTTGAGCAGGCCAAACCATCAGGGTTGTGGGACTGGCGGTGAGGGGGACTCTAGTTGGCTAGTGCACCCAGGAGGTAGAGTGGATAATGGACATGTCGCTAGCCAACTAGTGTTCACGCCCAGGGGATAACTGTCAATGTCCCCCTCACCTTCTTCCTCTTCCTCCTTTTATCTCCCAGCTGATAAGGTCCTCGACCTCACCTTCTTCCTCTTCCTCCTCTTATCTCCCATCTGATAAGGTCCTCTACCTCACTTTCTTCCGCTGCACAGCTCTATGCCACACTACGCCACCTGGAACCCCCCGGAACACAAAACCTACATAGAACATTAAAGGGGAGGCGGCAGGTGCACCTTCTCAAGCTCTCCAGGAGGTGGCGACCGTGACACTCAAGAGACAGAAATGATATAATGGACACTTCCTACGTACAAAACCTTTCCATATTCTTGAAACTCTTTTGGTCATCTAACAATTTATTTTTAATAAGTTATTAAAAATAAATTATTGTCTAACTGGAAGAACTCTTGGCCAAGTTTCAGCCCCTTCTCTGGGGCAGGCAGGTTTTTGACCAAAAAAATACTGGTGCTGGATAAAGTACGTAATGGTGTTGTGAACAAAAAAACTGGATTAGTGGAAGCAAAATGGCCTCATATGGCCCCATTATATTAACGTTTAAGGGGCACTCAGATTATATTATTATTTTTCTATTCTACTATAATATAATTTTCTCTTTAAGCAGTAAATAAATTTAGCTGTCAGTACTGTTCTCCAGTGATATATCATGCACCATATGCGATTATTGTCTGCCATGCATTTGCATCAATCAACGCCAAACTCACAACTGGAATAGTATATTACCAAGTGCCTTCAATTCAAGGTTTCAATCCTTTATCCAAAAGCTGGATTTCCTTTAAAGAACGTGGGTAGATCAGTCATACACATGAATAAACAACTGCAAAAGCAACATGTTATTTCAGAACAGTTGCTGGTCTGTTCTGGAATTGCAAGCAAAGGTTCTAAACCAGAATCAGATCCAAAAGAAGAAATTAAGAAATCTGAAAACAGTTGAAGGTCACTTCTAAAAACACTGAAGACATATAATACATTGCTTGACCAAATTACCGATATAAAGCTGCATTTAACTTGGACAAAAGCGTGTATACCATTTTCACCATTTTATTTCTCTTTATTTTTTAAAAACTTTTCAACTTAAATGATGTGCTCTACAATGTTGAAAAAACAATAACACAGTGTGGTGTAATTAATTTTTCAAATGTATACATTTCTGAAAAATAATTCATCACTTCTCATCAACGGAGTAAAGCGCATACAGTGGTAAACATTGAATGTAAAGGCAGCAAATTTATTATCCTAAATGAATACAGTATTAGTTAATTATATTTAAATGTTGTTCTAACTAAATGTACTAATGTAGTACAACATAGAGTAAATTAAAGCACAATAGCAAGAATACAATGTTTAGCTTTAGATCTACAGAAAGATATTCATCACTATATTGCATAGGAATTCATACTACATAATTCATATTTTCTTTTCTTGTTAGCCAGGCATTGCTCTGTCATATATAGCTGACTGTCATCAAATTAAGTTCAGCTACTCATTTTCTAAAGGTATAGTTACTGTTCATATTTAACAGCAAGCTGTAACTACTGCGTAAGTCGGTAATTGCATATCCCTGATAAGTCACTTTATAAATCATGGCAAAGTATTGGCAGCCATCCTTCACCATGCAGGTTACATTTCACATATCTCTATTGCTGTGATAGTATAACTTTGGTTTGAAACAATAAAAAGAAAAACAAACCGATTTACTGATCTATCATTACATTTTAAACGAATGCACATGAAGAAAAATGCATAGTTTTGTAGAGAATATTGATATCAAGTATCTACAGTATTTCTATGCTAGCCATACAATTCTGCAAATTATGAAGAAACACTATTATAACACTATCTGTTTTTTCTTTAAACAATAACTGTAAAAAATAATTATTTGAAATGAAATGGCAAAACTGTTATAATTTCATAGGCTTATGTCTATTATAACATGTTCAAAAACCATTGTTTTTCCTTTTAAACTGGGGGAAAATAAAAAATTTCGCCGGTCTGTGTTTACCACGTTAAATGAGCGTGGGGACTGCACATAGATATCCTTGAATTTTGAAAATAGTTTAATATCTGCATCCCACAGGTAGATCTGTGTAAAGGAGTAATCACTGCCTAAGGCCAAGTAATGCCTATCCTGGAATGAAAATGGCTGGAGGACCATGGCACCACGTGAAGGCAGGGCTTGCACCTCGGTAAACTGCTTGCTCTTCCACTTGAGGACTTTGGAGTCACCAATGTAGCACGTCAAGGCCAAGTAAAGCTCCTCAGCCAAACGGAAAGCTTTGACTGCCACAATGTCATCAACATTTGAAATTTCACTGTGGAGCTGGAATTTCTGGCTGCTCTTGTTCCACAGGTAGATGACAGGCACCTGGGAGCGACTAGCCAAGATGAGATGAAACTTCCCATCTACCTCGATAAATTCTGCATCTGTATCTCGGAACCACTCGTGGAGAAACTGGTAGGAGAAGAAACCAGTCTCGTTCCGGTCCGATTGGTCATTCCACTTGTACAGAGTAGATAGGCCAGCCTTGGAGCTGTCAACAATGATGAAGTACCAATCAGTGGCTATCTGGAACACCTCGATGTCATTGGGCTTGGAGATGTTGAAGACCTCAATTGTTTGGAATTTGGTGAACTTGTTTTGTTTATCATCAAACTTGTATATGTGGGATCCTCCAAAGAGCTGAGTCACTATCACCAAGACGTGATTGTTGATCAGAACAGACTTGCATCCCACAACGGACTTCCCTAGAGTAATATGAAATAATTAGAAAAATAATTGACTCCAAAACAAAATTATAATTTAAGTTGCTGTCATTACAAAATAATACAGTATCAACTGTAGTAACAGCCTAGCAATTACATAGGTCTAAAGTAAGTCAGGTTTAAATGTTCCATCTCTGCATCCGTGACTTGAAAGCTTTGATTATTTTGACAATATATTTTAAATGTATTGTCGTAGCCAGTGCACTTTTTTCTTAATTTAATAGAAAATTTCTCCTGTCATGTAAAATATTCAATTTCTATTGCATTGAATGTATTCATGAGAAATGAACTATTTCACAAACCTGTGATATTATCAAAAGGCCTAAAATTCATTTCAATATGGTCCCATTCCATGATCACACAGCTGTTGTAATTGGGGTCAGCCAATGCCACATAAATGTCCTCTTTATTGGAGAAAATGTCTGCTGACATAGCTTGTGTTGGAATAGACTGATGCTGGATAAAATCTGTGGGGCAAAAATAGAAAAACCAAAATACAATCAGATCCAAAATATTGGCAGCAAATAAAAGTTATGGAAAAAACATAAAAAATACATTATACAAATAGATTTATTTTACCATTATTTAACAAGGTAAGCTGACTATCAGGGTTCTAATGGAGCCCAATCAGATGCCCTAACACTAAGCCACCTTGCCACCCTTTTTTTTGCCATCCTGTCATACATTACAAACAGAGGTTAAGATTTTTTAATTATTATAGAAACATCATAAAATACGGTTTAATGCTCCAGCACCCACTACTTGAAAGAATATCTACATTTTCCTTAAAATATTGAGGAAATTTAAATGTATATTGGGAGAAATATTAGACCAATCTATGAAGACTACATCCATATCTAGATATAATCAAATACAATAGTATATCTAGATATGGAAATGTCATATGTATGTAGTATATCCATATCTACTGTAGATATACTATGTGTTTATACTGTGTGCCATCTTGAATTACAACCATGTTTTTCAATGGAGATAAAGTCTGCAGACTGAGATGGCTTTTTAGATTTTGTCAATTAACCATTTCTATGTGCATTTTTATGAAAATTGAGATGGACCTGGCAGAGGTAACTAAGTTCTTGGTTGAAGCAAGATAGTACCATATTTCACAGTAGGAACAAGGCATCCGTAAATATGTTGTCAATTACTTTTCCTGTTTATGATGACTTGCATTTACAGTTGTATGCAATGGTTTAGGCACCCCTAACAATTGCCATTATTTTCATTTATAAATAATTATTAAATCATTTCATTTTGATGCATATTGATGTAATACGTGTAATACATGTAATACGTAAACCTAAAGGAACTTGAAGTTCATGGCAGTCTCCATGGTGTCTCTGTTGAAGTGGGATGGGGGATGCTCAGTCACATTTATCCCTTAGTCCACAATCAGCTCTTTGGCTTCGTTGACAGATTATTATTTTATTAGGAGGTTATTTACCTGACACCACGCCATCAGTGTCCTAACCTACACACTGCAGGCCAACTCGTCATTGTTGCTGATTAGGCCTGCTAACATTATGCTGTCTGTGAACTTGATGGAGTTGGAAGTGTATATGGCCACACAATCATAGGTATACAGGGAGTACAGGAGGAGTACACAGCCTTGTGGGGACCCCGTGTTCAGAATCCTTGTGGATGAGGAGATGTTACCAACCTTCATCACCTGAAGACACCCAGGCAGGAAGTTCAGGACCCAGTTACAGATGGAGGGGTGTAGGCTCAGAGCCGTGAGCTGTAATGAGCTAGGATGGCGCTATGGTGTTTAAGGCCGAGCTTTAGTCAATAAACAGCATCCTCACAGTGCCTGTTTTGTCCAGGAAAGTGCCGTGTAATGTGCAATGGCACTGGCATCATCTGTGGATCTGTTAGGCGGTAGGCAAATTGGAGAGGGTCCAGTATTTTTTATTCCACTGTGCAATCAGGCCTTGTGCTGCGTCATACTAAGTCTTATCTCCTATTCCTTCATATATCCTATTGTCATACAATGCTTGTAGGTAGCCTTAAGAAGTTTATGCTGTCATTTATCCAAGGTAGGTTTTTACTTACTGTATAACATCTGTTATGCATTTACATTTACGTAATTTAGCAATAAATGTTGCTTACTGCAATTTTTTCTAAAAAAAAGTGCAACTGTTAAATGACTAAAATTTTTAATGGTGCAGCACATTTACATTTGAGTCATTTAACAGATGCTCTTATCCAGAACAAATTACAATAAGTACAGGGACATCCCCCTGGAGCAACTTAGGGTGAAGTGTCTTGCTCAAGAACACAATGATATTTGAAACAGTCAGGATTTGAACTGGCAACCTTCCAACTACAAGTCTGCCTCCATAACCACTGAGCCATCTGACTCCCCGTTAATCAATAAAACCATAATGTACCTAAGCAAAAATTATTTGAATTGAAGTGAGCATTCTAAGAGCACACACAATGGATATACAATGGATATAAATAAAATGTTTTAAAAAATGTTTTACTCTGAATTTAAAATTATTTACTTACTATTTCATTACATTTGCTTTTAATTACTTAAATGTTTTACTCTGAATTTAATTATTTACTTACTATTTCATTACATTTGCTTTTGATGTAAAAATATATTTTTACCAAATTTAACAATTTTGGTTTGGATACAATGATTTTTGTTTGAAAAAAATATATTTATTTTAGCTTCACGGTTTTATTTTAATATATGTGGTGTGGAATTCACCCATATAAATACTTCCTTTTTGCCACCCTACCCTACAGACCAATTTTTTTAATGTATATTTTGTGATTTTTGTCACCATTTGTCTCCCCTCCCAATTGGTCTTGTCCAATTCCCTCTAACCCTGCCTTGTCGGCATCTCCACAACTCCTTGGACAGATGTGGGATGTGAGGGGCGGTCACATGGTTCATCCAACCACATGTCGCCGAGCCGGCCGATTCTTTTCACACTGCTCATACAACACGGAAGCCTTTAGTCAGCTTATGCGTGGGATAATTACACTCAACAACTATAATTCCACGATTGAACTTACAGGAGCCCATTCTCCTCACAATGAGTCACTGGAGAGCGACTTGGCAAGGTAGAAAATCTGACTTATTTATCCCAAATCCCGTGCGGTGCTATGCCACGTTCTCTCTCTCGCTCCCAGACCTTCACTTCCCAGTCTTTCCCCCCCTTTGTTAAGTAGCCAGGAACTGTATAGTGCTTGGCTAATTAGGGGGAAAAAACACAGATGTGTTAAGACTTCATTAACCACAGGTGTGTTGGTGTAGGGAGGGAAAAATAAGATAAGCATACCCTTCTTTGGCTCCACCTGTTGTCCAACACTTAAATTAGTCTTCTAACACATTCAAACATAGACATAGATACACAAACCGGAATGCAAGAACTTATACCTTTGGAAATGAAAAACTGCAATACATTTGTTGGATGTTTGAAAGAGTGTGGAGGTGTGCTGTTTAAATTAAATTACCCATGGAGATACAGTTGCCTGGCAGGTTGGGAAGATCGTTCAGACGTTTGCCCTTCATTTCTACGGGGCCTGCACAGTTGACATCTGATACTGTTGCGTTTGTGTTTTTTAGCCAGATCATCAGCCACTTGTTCTCGCAGTTGCATTGAAACAAGTTGCCTCTCAAATCCCTGTCGTGACACAGGGGTAGATGCAGTAAAGTTGTATGTGATCACTTATTAGAAGGCAACGGTCAGGTCACGGTCAGTGCTTTTTTTATAACTAAATACAAAACAATAACAATGTAATCTACATACAGGAATTTACCAATAACTCTCAAGTACCAGCCTCACGATATATTTTGTAATAATTGTTGCCTGGTTCAAGACGATAAAGCCTACTAACATGGTTTGCAATTGTAAATTGCAGTGGCTTTGTGCGGTTACAGTGCTGCCTGATAGAAACTATTGGCTTATAAATTATTGCTAGCAGTTTCCTACTTACAGCTCTAGCAGTGAGTCCAGATCATGGAAAAGATCTCTTGGCAAAACGTTCATGTTGTTATTAGCCAGTGACCTAAACAAGACAGACCAGCAGTGTTCGGTAAAAATACTCTATAATTAATATGGAATATATTTGATACAATTGGTCCAGACGGTAAATATAATGGATTGGTAGATATGATAGACATGACGAGTAGTACAGAGACACACAACCGGTGGAAAAGAGAAATGATTGTGGACAAATGAAAGAGCTAAGCGAAAGCTGTAGTTGAAAGAGAAAAACATAATAATAGATTTGAAAGCAATTGTAAAGATGATAGACAATAAAGAGAGTAGAAATTATAAAACAGCAAATTGATATTACAGATCATGATGGTAGAGAAGAGAAAGGATTGATATGGTAGAGAAGAATAATTGAGATTGTAGAGAATATAGATGCTTTTTACGATGGTAAAAATGGTAGCATCAGACTTACAAATGAGTCACATCCCGGAGACCTCGGAGAGCATTTTTGGAGATGGACTCCATCTTGTTGCCTTCTATGAATCTGTTAATATGAAATGTAATCAATTAACTTACATCATGTTGTACTTGGGTGTCATGTGTTACTGTGGCTCTACTGAGCATGATATTCATTAATAAATCATATATTAAGGTATTTTCCTGAAGCCAATAGTGATTGTTATATAATACAAATCTACGGAAACAAAATCATTTCTATTGCTCCATATGCAATGTAAAAATGTGTTTCAAAACTTAAGTAGGGTTACTACACAGTTGGCAGTCACAAAGATGGCTACTCACAAATATTCAAGATGAGGAAGGCCATAGAATGCATCATCTTTGATGATTGTCAATGAATTTGAATTGAGAAGCCTGTAGAAAAAAGTGTTAAAAATAAATAAATCAATGTTCGGTCTTGTCCGCGTAGATATCATAGCATATGCCAGCTTGTACATTTTTATAGTAAACTTGACACTTAGTCCAGATGCAATACATAACTAATACCACAGCTAAACTTTTCTAAACTTTCTAGGTCAAATTCACTGAATGATGCACATCTGGACATTCCTTTGTTTGTGGTATTAACCGAATACCTGAAATTATTAATTGAAAGGCATAGTTACAGCCGGTGGCAGTGAGGCCATTCCCTAGATCTTGTTGAGGCAATGGTCATGTATCAATGAAGTTAAAGATTATTTTATGCAATGGTTATGTATAAATTAAGTTAAAGATTATTTTATATGAGACAATACCACATTAGTTGTAATAGTGCAGTGATGTCAGCAACAGCCTTCAAACTGCACTAAAGACATACAAATGGTATTCACGTCATCTGAATCTGTGGAGCTACTGTCGATACAAGGTGTCATAAATAATAAAAATCATAAATGGTGCCCAGATCCCAGACACAAAAAAAATGCAACAACGAAACACGTAATATTTCAGATATCAGATATAACACTCTGTGTCTGTGTCCATGTTTGTTTTTCTCTGTAAGTGGGTAGATTAACAGTCACTTTTACTTCCAGCCTGCAGTGCTGCATCCACAGGGAACCATATAAACAAAATATTTTTAGGGCAAACTTAAAATAATGAAATAGCATTTTCACTCAATTCCAGTAACTGCAGTTGGCTATATATATAGTGGACACAGTAATTGCAGAAAGGCTGTTGTGCTGCATTCCACCTACAGTTATCCTGTGTATAACAGTCTGCTATCTATTTTCCAGTAGGAACATCTCAACATGTTAATTATTAGACGATAACACTTACAGTAATTGAAGAGATGGCATGAGGGAGAACATGCCCTCTGAGATATCTGTGAGAGATCCATTTACTATGCTCCTAGGGGGGGAAAAATCTGCATTATATTGACAATATGAAACCGGAATTAGTTAACACATGTATTTCAGTTGTCTCAGTAGTCAGTAAGCAAGGAACACAAAGTATTATGCTAGACACAGGAACTCACATGATTATTTATTGTCGGTCTAAGAAGGAATACCGTGGAGAATACTCACAGTGAGTTGATGTCATTCGGGACAGTCCGTGGTATACTCGATGTTCCGACACATATAATGGTCTCCTTGGCACAGGAGCATCCCGGAGGACATCGAAAAACCTTTTTAGGTGCTGCGCGACTGGTTTGACCAAGACACAGTACAATAAAGTGTATCCATAACAAATGCTTAGAGGCTAACATGTCGATGTCTGCACATATATGTCAACGAAAGAGAACAAATTCGATGCATCTGCCTCGATCTCACCGCTCCGTTTCCTTCAATGCAGTAGTGGACTTACTGGAACAACATCAGCAGATTCTGCTGCATATGCTTGCCGCTGACTACAATTTTCTTTGCAACTCAGCTCAGCAGTATTCCCTTAGGTATTACACGGTCAATAAAATACCCACACATTTTTGATAATTATACCTAGCTATATAATATCGGACAGATATTTGATAGGACCAAAAATACTGTTTTGCTTGTGCGTATTGAAACTATGGTAATTTAAATTTGGGAAGCTTAAACATCAATTGTATAGCATAGTCTATGGCTTGCTAACTTAGTAAAATATAAACAGTTTTTTTGCTAAAATTATTTGAGTAGCTCTTTGAGTCGGTAAATAAGAATAACACAGGTGTTGGCAGGTCCAGCTCATGATGATACAAAGGCAAATTTAACGGATATTTTTTATACATTTTCATTTTTCTAGCCTACCGAAATAAAACGTTCTAAATTGTTACAGTGTAGGCCTAAAGGTCTGAGGATTGTTTCCCATTTTGTTTTATATAGCTAATCTCAATACCACATCTGCTAATATCCCCTATTGACAAAAACCCTAATGGCTTTGTAATTTCATTAGATAACGTGCATTAACGTTAAGAATGTACATTCAACATTGAGAACTTTAAGTTCTGCACAGGGCCGGTGTTGAAGCCTAACCAATTCAGCATCCCCCTGATTTCCTTTACCCAGCGAGCAATCGTCTGGCACACGCCTCGTTATTTGTATCCCAACTACAATCATCGTGCACACAAAAAAAAGTTATATATTCCCACATTCACACATTCGCATTCTCCAGGGTTACGATACGTCGTTGGCCATGCCGATTGTCGAGTGAGGTAAGTCCGACAATAAATACTGTAGCTTTCGGTGAACGGAGTAGTTAGGGACCATGGCAAAACTGCATATTGCCCCGGGGTAACGTCAACTTTGTGACTGATTCCTCTACATTATTCTCAAGTATCTGCTGATACTGAATGGAATCCATGCGACCCTCAACTTTAACAAGATTCCCAGTACCGTCACTGGCCACACAGCCCCACAGCATGATGGAACCTCCACCAAACTTTCTTGGGGGTAGCAAGAGTTTTTCTGGGAATGCTGTGTTCTTTTGCCGCCATGCATAATGCCCCTTGTTATGACCAAATAACTCCATCTTTGCTTCATCAGTTTACAGCACCTTCTTCCAAAATGAAGCTGGCTTGTCCAAATGTGCGTTTGCATACCTCAAGCAACTCTGTTTGTGTTCTAGAACTCATTCTAGCTACCTCAGGTACTTTCTGTTGCTTGTCCTGTTCCCTAAACAAATGTACAAACTGCTATTCTCTGTGCACGCCATTATTATTGGGATCAATCAATAATGATTTTTAGAAACCAAATTAGACTCTGCCTACTAGTTTCAAGTTCATCAACACAGTGCCTGTTGAGATTCATTGACTGCTTGCCTGTGCCATTGATAGGCTACACAAGCGCATGCAGAAGTCACGATTCACAAAGCACTTTGTCGGCTTGCCTTGCAAATGTTGCTTCCATCGCTATGTTCATGTCATGGTTTATGTCAGCTTGCAGAACAGCAAGCCCGGGTATGGTTATGCCACTGTTGTCTATTTAGATATGGGTAAGTAGGTATACTGCATATAATTTACATTTTAACCCATTGATGCCTAAAACGCCTGCTAAAAAAGCCTGTGAAATCCAATGTTATTGTAGGATGAATATCCTTATGTCCTGAGGGTTTTCGGAAAAAAACTAAGAATTGTCAACATCTACCAAAACCTAGCACATAGAAACATGAAATAAAATTCCTTTTAAAGGTAAGAATCACAGGTTTTATTATGCTATTTATTCATTATGCCAGTATTGTATTACTATGTATAGGTAGTACAATGAAAAGGATAGATTGCACGATAAACTAAGATTAAGATAAGAATGAGAAAGAACAGCTTATTGACAACCAGACTGTGGTTGGCCCTATTGGACATAATGAAATGTGACTTTTAACATCTGCTTACGCTAATACCACATGTGGATGAAGACAACAAAAACTTAAATTGTCAAATGTTGCACTACCACCAAAACATGAAATTAGCAGAATTTATAAAACAACTTCCCTAATGTGTCTACATTACAGCTCCCACTGATTGTGTGCAGATCTCTAGCTCAGTGGCGCCACCAAGGGGTGGTCAGGGAGGCCATGGTCATATTTTTATTTTTTTGCCATGTCTCTATTACAGCTGGGCCCTGTATTAATTAAAACATACACAAAGAAGAACAATCAGTTAACAATAAAAAAAAATGTCTGAGATTTAAACTGTTTGCAAGACACCAAATAAAGCTGTATAGTTTTTTATAAGGGATAAAAAAGCCAATTTGAAGAACAATGAATCATCTAACATGTATATAGTGTACATAACTTTAATGTTAACTGTACTAGTATTAGTCTATAAATTCAGATTATCAGTAACATTAACTGTAAAACAAGAAACTACAGTATATCAGTATGCAATTCCTTAATTCTCATATTAACATAGTATTAAACAAGCCTATATTACAACAGCCCAGTACAGCTACTGCACTCACAGAAACTCATGCAATTAATCTCAATTAATTATTTGAATAGTGTGACAGCACCAATTCATTTTATTTTTCATAGAGTCAGAATTTTTTTGCGTGTGCAAATAAATTCTGGGTTCCATGTCACTTACAAGTACATGGAAACACCATCTGGTAGATATACACTAGCTATGTCCAAACGTTTTGTTGAGCCAGCTCTGAGGTTTTCTATTCTAGACTTGGGAGTTTTTTACTTCTCTTCCAGCTCAAAAAGATTCTAGGGTCTCCTTAAATGCACTGCATGTTTGAGATTTACCCACAGATTTTCAGTAGTGTTCAATACTGTGGAGTGAGACAGCCAATCCCAAAACTTTAGCTTTTGTTCATGTAAATACTTCACAGTTTATTACGAGGTATGTTGTCAATCATTGACTTGCTGAAATAACGAACATCTTTTCAGTTATAGTGTCCTGACGTGAGAAAACTTACCTTCTTTTTCGTGGCCAAACAGTTCAATTTTAATTTGATCAGAGTTGTCTAATAACTGCTTTACTATTTGAACCAACTTATGTGATTTGATTGTTACCAGGTATGTTGTTTTTTATCTATGGTGGGAAATAAGAGATAGTTGTAATGAGGGCCTGTGATAAAAATATTATAAATCACTTTAAATAATTGCCTATTTAATCAATTTAAATGGCTAAGAAAGGGCTTTTATCTGCTTAACTTAATTAAGAAACTTGTGTGATTTGGCTAGACAACAAAAAAATCTATAAATGTGGCACTCATTTGAACCTGATCATCTTTGTGTGATTTCATTAAAAAGCATCAACTGAGAAAAAAAGGGTTACATACATTGCAGTACACCATCAAATGACAGAGACAGATCAACTATGGTATGAGATATTTTAGTTTTGTAAATATATAACAAAACATCTATTATCAGACTGGTTACACATGACATCTATTATCAGACTGGTTACACATGACATCTATTATCAGACAGGTTACCCATGACATCTATTATCAGAAAGGGCTACCCATGACATCTATTATCAGACATGTTACCCATGACATCTATTATCAGACTGGTTACCCATGACATCTATTATCAGACAGGTTACCCATGACATCTATTACCAGACAGGGCTACCCATGACATCTATTATCAGACAGAGCTACCCATGACATCTATTATCAGACTGGTTACCCATGACATCTATTATCAGACTGGTTACCCATGACATCTATTATCAGACAGGGCTACCCATGACATCTATTATCAGAC
>JACXGM010006709.1:0-10862 GCA_016801145.1 Umbra pygmaea | reverse complement strand
GTTACCCATGACATCAATTATCAGACAGGGCTACACATGACATCTATTATCAGACAGGTTACCCATGACATATATTATCAGACTGGTTACCCATGACATCTATTATCAGACAGGGCTACACGTGACATCTATTATCAGACAGGGCTACCCATGACATCTATTATCAGACAGGTTACCCATGACATCTATTATCAGACTGGTTACCCATGACATCTATTATCAGACAGGGCTACACATGACATCTATTATCAGACAGGTTACCCATGACATCTATTATCAGACTGGTTACCCATGACATATATTATCAGACAGGGCTACCCATGACATCTCTTATCAGACTGGTTACCCATGACATCGATATCAGACAGGGCTACCCATGACATATTTCCCCCAATTTTCCTGCTATGTTTAAAGCTCCTCTCATCCCCCAAATGTACTGTTGAAGATCTTAAACCAGCAATGAGCAGCACTGGTGAGAGTCCCACCCCACCTTGATATTTTAGTTACTACGGTGACAATAATTAGGAATATTTGAAGTAAATATATATATTTCTCTTCATGTTCCTTTGAAAGTTTTTCCCATCCATCTGTGTTGTTGTATCTTACTGTGCCTGAAAGTCTCCACATTGACGGTTCAGAGATTTTGATTAATAGTAGTCTTGATTTAACACCTGCTGTTTTAATGTGTCAGTAAGTAACTGATCTCAACATGCTTGCGTGAGCAGCGTCTCCATTTAAAATAGCTGTCTAAATTTATCAGCTTTGTGGAGGTCATTTCAAACTATGGTTGCACACTATTAGACAGGAAGAGTAAAAGAACAAGTAGATTGTCAACCATGTGACAACCATTTTAACATGTGAAACAGATTTTCAACATGTGATAACAATGTGACGGCATGGTGAGGCTAACGAGAAACAAAAACTACAGACAACAAGCAAGAAAAATAATTCCAGTGTACTGGATGTGGCACTGCTCAGGGTAGACGATCTGTAGTCGGACATGAGTACGTTGTCACATCACTCTCAAGCAATACTTGGTCAGGGGTCAGGGAATTTAACCACGGTTGCGTTGTTGAAAAACATGTAATGACCAAGACATCCACAGATCAATCTTTGATCATCCTCCACCTGCTGATAGGGAACCCCAAACATTTCTACATGAGAAGGAAATTCTAAAATCCACATGATAAACCCATGTGTTACTTAATAATGTGAACCCTCCCAAACACACATACTATCACATGTGATGTGCTGAATTCATTTGAAATGGTTTTTATTTAATTTCATGTGAATTGTCCAAACTAAAGGGTAACCACATAGCTGAAAGTTAGTATCCTCTTCAGTAGTTGATATACTTCGACTTCTAAAGGAGCATGACATAGCAATGGACAAACAATATTTGAGAGGGAGATGGTTTCATGTGTTTATGGTAAATTTATATAAATGTTACACTGGTTAGATCAATGAATATGTATCATTATTCTACCATGAGACAGAGGTTCAAGAAGCTTAAACATCTGGCATCTGATTACATTTGCTCCGACACAAGCAGAATGCCAAGTGTAACCCAAGGAGGGGGTGGTGTGGGCCCAGCACAGAAGCCTGTCCTGAATCGAGACAGGCACGTACTGTGATTAGTAGGACACAGCGCAGGTGCAGGGTCTGTGCACAATGCCGGCTGGATCTCTATATTCAGCTCCCACACCACTGGGGCCAGGATACAGGCATATGGCAGAATGGGGCTGACATCTACCGGTCTCTAATCCGAGTCATACTGGCGGGACAGGACATCAGCTATCACGTTCTTGCTGCCTCAAACATAAGACAGAGTGAATGTGGATCTGGCAAGGAAGAGGGACCCCATCGCCTGGGGAGAGCTCAGACTCCTCAATGCCCGCATGTATTCCAGGTTACAGTGGTCAGTCCAAAAGAGAAAAGGGTGTTTAGCCCTCTCGAGCGACAGCTTAAATATAGTGTATTGCTTTACCATAATTGGGTTTGGCCAATTACGTACAGCGTAAATGATCAACTCCTACATTTCCACCCCAGTCATAGAAATGTGGTGTCCCAGGAATAAAACAGATTGCTGGATGAAAAAGGCACTTCTCAGCTTTGACGTACCAGTCATGCTCTAGCAGTCTTCTAAGCCCTCAGCAGACCAAATAGACATGCTGATCGTGTGTGGCCGTTTTCACCAGGATGTCATCGACGTACACGACCACATTGTGACCCAAATTGTCCCTATAGATCTTGTTCACAAATGCCTGGAAGACTGACAGAGCATACATAAGACCGAACAATAGTATATGCATGGGCGCAGACCCCCGTGTTTCTCTACAAAAAATAAACTTGAGGAGGCATGTGAAGTGGATGGTAGTATGTACAGTTGTATGCAAAAGTTTAGGCACCCCTGGCAATTTCCATGGTTTTCATATATAAATAATTGGTTGTTTGGATCAGCAATTTTATTTTCCTGTCCTTTCATAACTGAAGGACATAGTAATATTTCAGAAGTGAAATGAGGTTTATTGGATGAACACAAAATGTTTAACGAAATTAGACAGGTGCATAAATCTGGGCACCCCCACAGAAATATCACATCAATATTTACTTGAGCCTCCTTTAGCAGAAATAACAACCACTAAACACTTCCTATAGCCTGTAATGAATGACTGGATTCTGGATGAAGGTATTTTGGAACATTCCTCCTTGCAAAACATCTCCAGTTCAGCTAGGTTTGATGGTTGCCAAGCATGGACAGCCCGCTTCAAATCATCCCACAGATTTTCAATTATATTTAGGTCTGGGGACTGGGATGGCCATTCCAGAACATTGTACTTGTTCTTCTGCATAAATGCCAGAGTAGATTTTGAGCAGTTTTTTGGGTCTTGTTGAAACATCCAGTCCCGGCATAACTACAACTTTGGGAGTGATGCCACTACATTATTCTCAAGTACCTGCTGATATTGAGTGGAATCCATGCGACCCTCAAGTTTAACAATATTCCCAGTATCGCACTGGCCACACAGCCTCACAGTGGCCCTCATTTATGAAATGTGCGCACGACCTAAAACAGGCGTACGACGGGCGTGCGCCGATTCCTACGCAAGGCAAGGGGTTTATCAATTTGAACGTGATCGTAGGATGCGATAAAATCTCACGTTTGGTCTGACTTCGTGTACGCAAATTATCTAGTGTGACTAGCGGTGTTCATGGTATAATTACCCGGTTCAGTGAATTGTTGAACCAACAATCATTGACGAATATGTCTGCATCGCAACTACCCCCTATTGCAAATTACATTTCAGAATTATGAATTAATTATATACAGCACATTGCTATTAAGTGTAATAATATATATATATTATTTAAACAAGCGCTTTGGCAGTCCTGTGGTCAAAGCGATGGCAGATCCGGAGGACCTTAATGCGTGCTCTCTACATTGGGAACTTTCAGCGGGAGATCAGGGACAAGTCTGGTATATCACAGCCAACAATAGTCGAAGTATGCCAGCAGTTTTGGCTGCTATGAAGTCCCTTTCTGGTTTATTCAAACTATGATTAAAAGACAATTTTACGAGATTGCTGGCTTTCCAATTGGGGCGAATCGTGCAATTGATTGTACTGCGTCTGTAGCCACCATCCATGCATGATTACGCATATATCAATTGCAAAAACTTTAATTCAATCAACGTTCAGATCATATGTGATACCAGGATGTTTGTTCTGAATATGGTAGCCGGTGGCCGGGTGGGACACGCAACTAAATTTTTTTAAACTGCAGCGTTGGAACAAGGCTTCAGGGCGCACTGCATGGCTGGAGTCATCTCATTGGTGAGTTACGCCCTCGTACAATTATTATAATAGTTCTAAATATTTTTTGGGTGAAACGGATGGATGTGATTCCTCTAGGAGACAAAGGTTATGCCCTGACTGAGTACCTTATAACACCGCTTGCAAATCCCCAAACAAGCAGGAGCGCAGGTTCAACAGTGCGCACACACGCACACGAACCACAGTGGAGTGATCGGTTTGCTCAAGGGCAGGTGGCTCTGTCTTGGGTAAGCGGGGTGGGGTGGGGGGAATTCTATACACACCAGAGCAGGCCTGCAACATAATTATAGCATGGAGGGTTCTCCACGATATTGCGCAGGAGAACAGTGCCCTTCAATGAAGATCAGTGGCCACAACAGCTACCATTGGGCTCTACGAAGGAGACAGGATCTTATTCTGAGCTTCTAATATAGTAAGTGGTATCTTGGGTAAGAAAGCTAGGGTGAAGTCAGATAAAATAGGCCACTTTTTGGTAAAGGGCTTATAATACCATAAAATAAGCTTTGCATGAGATCTAATGTAATTTTTCTGCTCTGCCTGCCTAGAAAACTCAGACCAATCAAAACTCTTGTTACAATTCCACAAGTGTTGAAGCAACAATGCAAGATCATGGATTTGCTGTAAAGATATTAAAATATATGACGGTACAACATTATTTTGCCAATTTTATCTGATGGCCCAATTTAGCTGACTTCACCCTACTTAAAAAATACGTGGAAGGTTTAGTGAAAATAATTCATTCATTTGAAATGCATTTCAGGTTCTCGTTAATAGTTTTCAATGACTGTAGCAGTAACCGCAGTCAACACCGCAGTTTCCTTTAAAAATTGATGCCTGATTTTAAACTTCCAATTAAAACCAAGCAGTTGGCCTGCACCTGAGACCTGAGCGTGTCTTTTTATCTCAGAGAAATTCCTTTTCTTTGCCGGATTTCGCTTATCCATGTCGTGAATTCTAAGGGCGATACCTCTAATCCGTGCATAAATATGGGCGTGATATTTAAATTATTATTTCAACCGTCTGATTTATCAACACCTGTTCATTCGTACGCTGGAATTGGAGTGAAATTAATGTTTTGTAAATCACACGTGAGTCTCGTCGTAAGAGGATTTCTGCGCTCAGATCTACACTGGTTTCTACGCACGTTTGATGAATGAGGGCCAGTGTGAGTACCGGCACTGGCCACACAGCCTCAAAATTGCTACCCATTTTACTGTGGGTAGCAAGTGTTTGTCTTGGAACGCTGTGTTCTTTTGCCACCATGCATAACACCCCTTGTTATGACCAAATAACTCCATCTTTGTTTCATCAGTCCACAGCACCTTCTTCCAAAATGAAGCTGTCCAAATGTGCATCTGCATACCTCAAGCGACTCTGTTTGTGGCGTGTGTGCAGAAATGGCTTCTTCCGCATCACTCTCCAGTCTAGCTTCTCTTTGTGCAAAGTGCGCTGAATTGTTGAACAATGTACAGTGACACCATCTGTAGCATTATGATCTTGTAGGTCATTGGAGGTGGTCTGTGGGCTGTTTTGGACCGTTCTCACAATCCTTCGCCTTTGCCTCTTCGGTATCCCCTACATAGCAACTCCGAGATGTAAGTTTCCATAGCCTTGGTTTTAACATACGACAGGGGATACACATGACCCCTGGGCAGTACGGAACCAGATAGGAGGTCTATGGCACCATTCCAGGGCTAATGAGAAGGGCATTTTGATGCCTTGATTTCAAGTGATGTGACAGGTCCGAATGTTCAATAGGAATGAGAATATCAGAGGCACTGTCTTGACTTTAGCGAAACTGGAACACACCTTCCCAGGCACCCATGCGACCACCAATCTATGGACCTATGGGGCCAAGAAACAGAAGAATTATGCACTGACAGACAGGGAAGCTCTAACACAATGCACTGGGGAATCTAGGAAAGGAAAAAGGGATGAGCACTTATTCTATTTTATCAGACTGTGGGGTAAGGGACAGTACCTGAGGTGGTGCGTAAGCACTTGGGCTGCCGCTCCCTGGACCTGAGAGACGCAGGTGACAATGAGCCGCATAGTGCATACCACCCGACGACTCGCGGGTTGCTTCTCAGCCTCCTGGTTTCCCTTGCTGCTCACTTCCATGGGCACTGGTGCAGATGAAACAAGAGTGCTGCCTCGTTGTGTTCTCTGACATGTTCAAATTACAATGTGCCAGAAGCTGTGAGGCCTGTCAAGGTGTTGTTGGGCATATTGTAACCAAGCATTTTTGTGGAACTGGCACAGTAAAGGCTTCTTTCTCATAACACAACCAATCAGCAAATTTTTGTTCAAGTGTCGTCATATTGTAGCCTGGTCCTACCAGACTCTCATACGTACATTTCATTTGTACAGAGTCTGGCCACTCTCCATTGACAAGCGTTAACTTCCTTGAAGGCGGGTACTCTGTTGAAGTTAAAAATTATTGGATCTGCCATAACCAATAGCTAACGTTTGGTCGTGACATACTACACACAAACTAGCGCAGGACATCAACCTCATCGTTCTCAGCCACTCCCTCTGTTCGCTGATTGTACCGGTACAAAATTGTTCGGAGAAAACCAGGGAATATGCCGCAAACCCAGACGGAGTACTAAAGGAAAATGAAGTACGTAGGAGGGCAGGGCCAGGCTAGTCATATTGTGCTCTTTGAACCACATCGTCTTTTTCCAGAGCAGCCTATACAGTGCCTTGTGAAAGTATTTAGCCCCCTTGAACTTTTCGACCTTTTGCCACATTTCAGGCTTCAAACATAAAGATATGAAACTGTAATTTTTTGTGAAGAATCAACAACAAGTGGGACAGAATCATAAAGTGGAATGAAATTTATTGGATATTTCAAACTTTTTTAACAAATAAACAACTGAAAAATTGGGCGTGCAAAATTATTTTGACAATTATTTTCTGCTTCCCATGGCTCAGTATCTAGCCTGCTCAGTGCAAGTTGGGCTTTATACTGTAGGTCAGAAGGAGTATTTTGTACTGAATGCGCTGGGAGACAGAGATCCTGTGGCGCTCATGGAGGATGAAGGTGATGTTCTGCCAGGACATGTGAGTGAGAAGCCTGGCTGCAGAATGTTGAAACATTTAGAGCTTATGGATTTATGAAGAGTTGATGCCGGGCAGGAGAGAGTTACAATAGTGAAGACGGGAGGAGATGGATGCGTGAATCAGAGTTTTGCCTGCAGGTGGGGGGAGGGATTATTTGAGTTTGAAGAACATTGAAATATTAGGATTTTACAATCTGTTTTATGTGTTGCTCAAAACAGAGGGTGGAGTCAAGGATGACGCCTAGGTTGCGAGCATGGGGGCAAGGGGAAGCAACTGTGTCAAAGATATGCACTATGAGAAGGATTTCCATATTTTGTCACTGTTGAGCTTGAGGATGTTGTGGTGTATCCATGTTTTTATTGCAGAGAGACAGGTTTCAATATGGACCAGAGGTAAGTTGGTGAAAGATTTGGTGCTGAGGTAAACCTGAGTGTTGTAAATAGATGGTTATTTTAAGGCTTAACAGGATCTTCGTTGAAATCATGGTTTCAGGAGTCGGATTGCGGTTACATCATAGAATCTTTAATAAAGTAACATCTTGTCTGGAACAGGGACATCTCAGGACAAGGAACCAAAGACGGGCTTGAAGAAGCCCTGAATAACAATTTGAACTGGTTTATATAGCCTTAGCGTTGTTGTTCACGTCCCTTCTAGAAGAAGAACCTTAATTCCTCAGACCCGTGACTGCCTCATGAGAGCACATGTGCCGGTCACCTTAACTTCTGTCTAGCATCTTATCAAATGGCCTTCCTAGTTGTTATTCTCAAATAACTCAGTAACCCTGATCTGTCTAGTGTCCTGTCAGTAATATGTTCTTTTAGTCTGAATGGCATCCACATGTATTAGATCTGTGATGGAATTACAGTGTAATATACAATAGATCATATAGTTATAAGCAGTCTAATATATAACAGATTATATCATCTATAAATCCTAAACTATAAGCTACAAGCTTATTCTGATGTTTATAACATAAGAACATTACCTTGATGGGCTCTTTCACTCGCTTGGCCTTGCTCCCTGTCTCAGTCAACTGTTGTCAGAGTGACCAACTACTCCCCTCCTAAAGGAAAATCCCCTTAAGATAACTATACAATAACAACCTTTCTGCACTCATGGTTTGACCCTGAACCTTCTCCCTGTCTGCCCTCAGACAGCATAACAGATCTTAGAATTCTCCAACAGGCCTCAAACCTTAAGTGGATAAGACTATCATCTAGTTATACCATTCTAAACAGTTTAAACTGTATTTAAACATGATTATATAGAATCTACTTCTCAACAGTGTCATCAGCATAGCAGTGAAAGTCAAGGTTGAAATGGAGGATCTGATCAAGGGGGAGTATGTAGATGATGTAGTGTAAGGGACCCAGAACAGAGCCCTGGGGGACGCCCTGGGTGACTGCAGTTATTTAGTGGTCACTGAGGGAGATGTAATGGGTGTGGTTGGTGAGATAAGCTTGCAGCCAGGAGAGTGTGTATCCGTCAACACCCAGACCCCCGGGCCTGGTGAGGAGGATCTGATGGCTCACTGTGTCAAAGGTAAAACTCAGTTTCATGAGAGTCGAGGAAGAAATGTACAACTTTGAGAAGTGCAGTCCTTGTACTGTAGAGTGGACAGAAGCCAGACTGAAGAGGCTTGAACAGGTCATTGTTGAAGTGATGATTTTAAAGTTGAGAAACAACAGTCCATTCCAGAGTTTTGGCAAGGAAGGCGAGGTTCGATATGGGGCGGAAGTTATTAAGGATGAAGGAATTCAGTCCAAGCTTCTTTAAAATGGGTGAGACAGCAGCAGTTTTGTAGGTAGAGGGGACAGTGCCATGAATGAGGTAGAGTTTGACAATGCGTGTGATGTAGGGACAGAGTGCAGGCAGAACGGCAAGACCTGCAGGAATGGGATCCAGGGAACAGGAATTGATATTGATTGATATACAGTGAACCCTCGTTTTTCGCGGGGGTTACGTTCCAAAAAGATCATGTGATAGGCGAAATCCGTAAAGTAGTAACCTTTATTTTTTACAATTATTATACAATGAAATACTCCATAATACATTGAAACCAAAGAACAAAAACTTTTTACAGGCCCAAGCATTTGTTTAAAAAATAAAAGTACTGTATAAACGTTTTTTTTACAAATAACTACTGTACTATAAAATAATAATTTTAATCATCAATACGAGCTGAAGGCTTCAAATTGCGGAGATCAGCACCGCCCCACCGCGACCCGAGTCATTGGATTATAACAGGAGAGAAATTATTATGGAAAAAAAAGTACAGTAGGTCAAATAGTGACTCACATGTATTTCACTGCTCTTCTGACTGAGCCGCTGCATCCTGCAAATCCGTGAAGCAGCGAGACCGTGAAAGGTGAACCGCGATATAGTGAGGGTTCACTGTATACTTTATTGTCCCCGAAAGGGAAATTTGTTTTGGACTCAGCTTTTTTAAAAACAACACAGTACAGAAAAAACCTCTCTCAATTCATACTACTCATGCAACACATTCCTGTAACATGCTTCCATATACGTAATTATAGATGATAGATGGAGATATAGGCAATGGGGGTGAATGTATGCAGGTCATATTGGAGAACAGCTGGTGGACAACCTGGTTGGCAGTTGGGGTGGGGGATGTGGGAGACTTATCAGAGAGAGATGCATTGATTTGAGTGAGTTTGTCTTTAAAGCAATCAAGAAAAGAATTGGCAGAGTTTGCGAGTTCAAATCCCGGTGGACACTTTGCATGTATTTTGTTTTCTATTCAAGCGCGATGCAGACATATTGCAAATGTGCTTTTTTATCAATTTTTTCCTCACTGTCACCATGTTTCCAAACAATACATTACAATGTCATACATGTCACATGGACTTAACAGCAAGGTTTCTGAGTGGTTAATGTAAGGGTAAGAGTTTGGGTAAGGCTTTGATCTCATTAACAGCAAGGTATCTGAGTGGTTAAGGTTAGGGTAAGGGTTTAGGTAAGGCTTAAATCGAGTTAACAGCAAGGTCTCACTGAATTCAGTGAAATTAACACGCCATTATTTCTGTGCGCTCATTGCAGACTTTTCTGTGCTTCTGTGAAACTGCCACAGATTTTAAAGTTAAGGGTCCATGTTCATTTCACAGAATTTTCTGCCATTCCGTGAAACTGCCACAGATTTTGGTCTGTGTTCATTTCACTGAAATTCTGTGAAATCAGGTTGATTAGCACTTGTGAAATCCAGTATGATAATCCAAAATGTGCATTAAGGTCCAGCAGATTTGGAATACAGTGATGAGTAGAATAATCCAGGTGAAGTTAACCCAGGACCTAAATTCAGCTACTCACCTCTCAGGCCATTCCAAGACACAGGCTAGCTGAAATACAAGCTTTGTTATCCTTGTGTATAATTTTTGCTATCCAAGTGTATAGTCCAATTTATTGTCCAACTTTGTATTGGGGAACTGTAGGCCAACTTTGCACCCCATTGGCCAGACGGTAGAGACAATAAAAAGCAAACTAGCACTCTAATTTTGAATGTCTTCTTATTGCTGTGGTTAAATCCCTGCAGAAATCCTGCAGGTACTCCTGGTTATTTGTAGGATTCCTTTACTGAAGGACTACCTACAGGATTCCCACAGGAACCTACAAGATGGGTCCTGCAGGGAAGTGGCTGCAAAATCCTGTAGGACATACTCCAGGACTTCCTATTCCAGCAGGATATATGTCCTGCATGACCAATCCTGAAGGATTCCTTCCTTATGGTCTTCCTACATATTTCTATAGGATCCGGCAGGATTGCAGGAATTGTCCTACTGGAAAGATGAGGTATACTCCGAACCTTTGGTTTTGAATTTAACATCATTAGTTAATGCTCTTAATTATCCTAATGTCATTTCCTTTGTTTAACTCTAGAGGATGCATAATAAGCATATATATATATATATATATATATATATATATATATATATATATATATATATA
>JACXGM010006708.1:17558-32308 GCA_016801145.1 Umbra pygmaea | reverse complement strand
AAATATCAACCAGTACAAGTGCTGCCTCACCAAGGTTAGGCTATAGACAAATATCAACCAGTACAAGTGCTGCCTCACCAAGGTTAGGCTATAGACAAATATCAACCAGTACAATATCTTGAGTCAAACCTCCACATTTGTCATGAAAATACATTGTGAAATCCAGCTGCAAAGAAAAGATTTAAGGTATCTCTTCCTGCAAATATTATGAACACAGTTGGTTAATTACAGTAGCTTCTTCAAATGCACCTTGAAAAACAGACCTCTCCGCATTAGATCATGCAAAACACTAATGATGCTTCTGGGTGAAGCCTAAAGAGGATGAAATGCTGTGTAGTACATTTTAATTGGACCCTGAAGACTGTTAGTGGGTAAAAGGGCTACAAGCTCAGAGTAACTCCAAGGTTGGTCAGAGACTGGTAACATAACGCCTAGATTCTAAAGATGCTTTTTAAATGTAAATTATTTTTTAGGCCTTTTATTGCTGCTTTGGATTAGGTTCAGAGAAACGTTTAATGTGTGCTATTAAAATTTGATCTAATTTAGAGTTCATCCCTTTATAATAGGGCTGCCCAATCGTGTCCCTGGATCTGTACTGTCTCTTCAGCCCAAGTTGTGACTGACCTGATGTATCATTTCATCCAGCTAGTTATTCTAATCGGGTGTTCTAAATTAGGGTTGAAGAGAACCTAGAGGACAGTAGAGCTCCAGGAACAGGGTTTGAATGCCCAGCTTTAATGTTGAATAAAACACCAATAACAGTGTGTGCTGACAAGCCTGTCCCCCATCTCATGCTGTCTCTAGCTGTCCAGTGATGAGGCGGTGAAGCGGGTCCTGGCAGGGGACAAACTGGACCCCAAGGGCAACGCCAACACCTCCCGCTCCCAGGACAAGGAGAACAGGGAGGGACGTGACCGCCACAGAGACCGAGAGGTGTGACTGCAGATCTAGAACTCAGTGGACAGAATGTATCCCATTTTACAAGTCTATGGATGGGTCCAGGGCCACGTTAGGATTTAGAAATTCAATGTGGGCTGCATATTGTTATTATTAATTACAACTTTACTTGCGTTTGCCGGCAAGAAAATGCCAGGATTTAGACCTCTGTGGCTTCCGGTGGTCTAAGTCAATGCCTTACAGCACAACTGCGTCACGGTGTACTGGGTTCCAATTCTAATCACTGCTTTCCAAGTGGTCCGACATGGGTCAAATTGGTACAGCGCTGCACTAGGTGGATGGGTAGATATTCGGATGCAGGAAACTTGTGAGCTTACTCGCCGGTGACTTCTAGTGGGTAGATCAGGCTTCTGTGAATTCATTGGCAGTTTGACGAGTGTGTGACCTCCCATGTATATACATGTATATTCTATACATGTCAAATTGGTAGGGGAGGAATACGGGTGAAAGTTATATCAAATCTTGCCCATTGGCTTAGTTTTCCCAATTCATCTTAAAACATCTTTGGACGAGTCTGAGGCTACACTGCTTTTAGTTACTGCTGCTAGAATGTTGCTTATTATACTGAATGTGTTGTTACCAAATATGTGTGTTTGTTGTGTTTCTTCAGGAAAGAAAGGAGATCCGAGAGCAAAGCGGAGGCCAAGAGCAGAAAGCTCTGGACCAGCCCAAAGAGCAGGAAGTCAAGCAGGGTGACAAAGAACGCCACCGCCAGGCAGAGCGATTGGAGAAGGGCCGCGATCGAGACCGAACCAAAGACCGCAAGAAAGACAAGAGCCGAGAGCATGACAAAGATACAGAGAAAGACAGGGAGCGAGGGAAAGACAGGGAGCGAGGGAAAGACAGGGAGCGAGAGAAAGACAGGGAGCGAGAGAAAGACAGGGAGCGAGAGAAAGACAGGGAGCGAGAGAAAGACAGGGAGCGAGAGAAAGACAGGGAGCGAGAGAAAGACAGGGAGCGAGGGAAAGGCGGGGAGAAAGGTAGAGAAAAGGAGAGGAATAAAGACAAGGAAAGAGAGAGGGACAGGGATAAACGGCGTGACAAGGACAAAGAGGCCAAACTCAAAGAGGGGGAGGAAAGGACAGAGAAAGGTGACAGAAAGGTACGCCAGTCACTTCACGGTTTACATCCACTAACTTTTTAATGTAAACATAGTAACAACTAGAGCTGTGAAGTGTTAGTGAGTTGCTGAGAGGTCTGTGTTTATGCGTGTTTCAGGCCAGAGCATCAGAGGAGACAAGACCCAAACTCAATCCAGATGAGCCCAGTAGAACAACAAAAGCTGAAACATCGGTAAGCTCAACCCATCCCTTGCATTGTTTGATCCATACACTGTCCACTATTATCAGTCACTCCATTTCTTGGGGGGCATTTTTGGCATCAAGGTTCAGGTCAACAAGTTTGGCTGTTGAAACCAAACGTGTTATGAAAGGGATTGGTCATTCACTTACAGTGTACATAGCAACACGTCCTGATGCGCGAGACACATTGGTAAAAATGATGGATGTTTTTGTTTACTGGTTAGCAGTGATACAATGGATCAGTCTGGGTCACGGAGGTAATGAACTCCCTCTTTACTTGGACACCATGGTGGAGTATAATGAGCAGGAGAAGGTTGCTTCCTCTATAGTTCTGGTGTGACACTGCTTCAGTCGTGTTAGCAGAGATGCTAATTCTCTCGTTTGCATCTTTTCACTTCATCGGTCTCACGCCTCGCTTCTTGCTCCGGTGGAATACATTAAACCAGGTTCTTTGTGTAAATGCTACAAAGAGGTCTGTCGTCTGCAGTCTGTGAGAGAGATTTGGTTATATTTAGCACGCTCTTGGTTTGTGAGAATATTGCATGCAATCTTACATCCTCATTATATGCAAGTACATCCTTTTGTCACTGTTTCAGTAGAATTCCGTTTATTTGTCTATGCTTGCCAATTTTACTAAATAAAATATTTGAAACAATGTATGGAAATAACTGAGAATGCATTTTAGCCATATGATACTAATGACTGGGCTACCTGGCTCAATTTTTTGAAGTCATACAGTGTTTGTTGTTATTGGTCAAAAGTAGCATCAAACAAAGGTCATGTCCTAATAGATTTCCTTAAACAACTGTTACACATGTAAGATGCTGAATAGACTGTACGTGTCTCATCCATTGTAATATAAAATGTATTGTATCAATGCAACAAAAAGCATCCAGACATGCTGGGTTCAAAGTGGAAATTCCATATTGAAATACGGAACAGAGGATTTGGGGCATATACGGTACCTTTCCTAAGATAGAATAATAAAGTGAGCTAATGTGACTGTGCTCCCTCATCGTTAGCAGCCTTCATTGGAGCCTAGCATTTTATCTGAAGAGGTATTCATTCATCCATTCTCCATTAAGCCTTATATCACTAGTGCCACATAGACCTAGTTCGGCCTTATTGTTGGTATAGTTACATTAGATAGTATTGCCTGGTAGGTTTTACCCGCAATGTTTCTGTTCCTGTGGGTGTCGTTTTATTAGCTTGGCATGCCTGCCATACTGCAGCTATAAAGTGTTAGTGGTGAAAGGCTCAAAGACAGTTCTGGATTCTCCTGAACTAATCAGATATTGACCCAATGCTGTATTTTCTGTTTACAGACTGCAGACATCATACATAAACAGGTAAAACCCTGGTTTTCCCGGGCGGCTGCCTGAGTCCTGCATGTGCATGTTTGTGTGCATGTGAACGTGCGCTGTATCCTGACCGAGCACTCTCAGTCACCCCCTCCCTTTTCCCGATCTCCTTTTCTTCTCAGTCCAGCAGTCCAGCCAGGATACCTCGGCCTTCGTCTGCCAAGGGACAAAGGCGTTGGCCCAAAGCTGGAAGTCAACAAGGTACCCCCTGAAACTCTCCCACCCCCTCTGCTCCTTTATATACCCCAGCCTCCTTTATTAAACGCAGACCTCTGTTCACACCGTAGTATGAATAAATACACATTCTTCTCTTTTCTTTCAATCTGATCCAGATGATTCTGACAGTGATGGAGGTAAGTGTTTCACTGCACCAATACTTCTCCCAGTAGATGGTGCTGGTGTGTGTCTATACATTTCTATTAGTTGAATTTAACAAAGCCAATGCCATCAGTAGTTGTTGCTGTCTAGTCAATCGTTTGTAAGTTTCAAAAAAATGTGTTTCAATGGATGCACGGTTTGTGTGGCCGTAGACGGAGATGCTCCATTAGCGGAAAGGCCGAGCCCCCTGGAGAATGGAGATGCCACCGACGCGGTGCCAGCCCACTTGGCCCAAAGGTGGGTAATGTGTGTATTTGATGGGTCCCCTTGGTTACGAGCACGTTGTGCAGCGGGTGACACTGAGCTCGTTCTTGAGACCGTGTACTCACAAACCCGTTCTACATCTCATTGCACGGCTCACTCAAACACGTGGCAGTTAGGGAATATCAGGATTTTATGGCAAAGGCCACCTGGTCTTAAGGAGTTGTACAATTGTTCCAGGGCACTAAGGCTGTATCAAAATCACAAATTAAATTAATTTACAAACTGAAAACACTAAATTAATTTACCCTCACGGTGAAAACAGAGCTGTGTGTCAGTTTGACCACCGCCATGCAGTCACAAGAATGCACAACGGCTAATGTTCGCTAACCATCTCGTACTCTTAATCTGAAAAATCAACCCTGTGTTTTAGAACATTTAGAACAACAAAATCATGGGCACACAAAACACACACACACTGATTTCATGGCAAAAAATACATCCCAAGTCAGCAATTGCAGATTGTGTTAGTTAGTTAGATTAGTTTAGCTCAATCTTTGTACCTGTTCAAATTACGATTTATTTCACTTGTCCGTTCAGACAAGTGCAGTCTACATTCTACTTATTTTAATTGTTGCAGACAAGCCCTGCTACGACAAGGAGGCACTATTGTGACAAGTTATTGCAGCCATGTCTGCCTGCAAGCTTTACATTATGTTCCCTATCTTTAAGCCCTCACGGTTATGGGAACTTCTAGAGACACAATAAAGAAGATAGAGAAGGCTGTGTCCCCAAACATCTGATACTAGGCCCCATCTCCTTAGTGTGATGTTCATCATGACTTTGTCATTGATAGCACCTCACTTCTGCCGCCCTCCTGACTAGTAAAGCACACTTCCTAGTTATAACCAGTTCCCAACTACTATGATTCATAATTTCCTCTAATTCTACAGATTATCCTTGTTTTATCAGTCCATTGAACAATTGTATCGATACAGTTTACAAAGACGTTCTTCCCCAGAATTTAGATTGCAGTGTTGAATTGGATCAGCTTTTGGAAACGCTTACTTACAGGTGATTGGTGAAATAGACTTTGTTTACTGACTTGCTGATTATTCAATGACATGGCCTGTCTGCCTACCCTCCCTTTCAGTAACAGGATACCTCGGCCCAGCAGCGCCCGCCCCGCCCCTCCTCGGGTCAAGAGGCAGGAGAGCTACAATGATGTGACCCCGGGACAAAGGTGACCTCCCTTCATAGCTTTTACGTTCTTTGCCAGTTTGTGTAATACTACAACTTCCAGTGCCTAATGAAAAGATCAGCGAAGGTTTACTATGACAAAAACATGGCCCTTTTGCCTCGTGAAGGTCTTATCGGCCCATGTTGCAGAGAACACAGCATATTGCATGTGAAGTATGTACAGTTGTGTTAAAAAAATAGCATTCCAACATCACTAACTATTTTTGGTAGAAACCATATTTTGACATGGCAAATAATTTACTAGTAGTAGAGTAGAGTAATAGAAAACCAACAGACCCAACAGTCATTACATGCATGCTGCTGATTCTGTGTAATTGAGTCATTAATTGAAAGGGGGGTGTTCAAAATTATAGCAGTGTAAAGTTCAAGCAGTGAGGTTATTCATTCTGTGAAAAAACAGGTGTCAAACAGGTGGCCCTTTATCAAGGACAAAGGCAGCAAATGTTGTACATGCTGGATATAGTGCATTTCTCTCTGAAAAATTGAGTAAAATGGGTTGTTCTAAAGTCCCATTGTTGAAAAAACAACATGTGCTGAAAAGGTTACAATATGCCAAAGAACACATTGCCTGGCCTAAAAAGAAATGGCTCAACATTTTGTGGACTGATGAAAGCAATATTGTTCTCATTGGGTTTAGGGGCTGCAGACAGTTTGTCACATGACCCCCAAACACTGAATTCAAGCCACAGTACACTGTGAAGACAGTGAAGCATGGTGGCACAAGCATCATGACATGGGGATGTTTCTCATACTGTGGTGTTGGGCCAATTTATCACATACCAGGGATCATGGATCAGTTTGAATACACTAAAATACTTCAAGAGATCATGTTGCCTTATGCTGAAGAGGAAATGCCTGTGATCTAGGTGTTCCAACTAGACAACGACCCCGATCAGACCAGTAAGCGAGCAGCATCTTGGTTCTAGACCAACAAGATTAACGTTATGTGTGGCCAGCTCAATCCCCGGACCCTAATCCAATAGAAAAGGTGTGGGGTGACATCAAAAATGCTGTTTCTAGAAATACAGAGGAACTGTAGTCGAATCGTCCTGGGCTGGAATACCTGTTCACAGGTGCCAGAAGTTGGTTACTCCATGCAACACAGATGTGAAGCAGTTCTCAGAAACCTTGGTTATACAATGAAATATTAGTTCATTGATTCACAGGACAACTAAATCTTCAAGCATTTTTTAGTTCATACAGTAAATGTTTTGAGTTTGTAAAGACAAATGCAGACACTGGTATTTTTTTGAACAGCCTAGCATTCCTTTTTCTTCACTTTTTGTAAAGTAATAACAATTTGATACAATTTTCTTCATGTTTTGATTTGGAATAGACTGTGCAGTGTTCCCAATGCATTTGCGTGTATGGAGATTAAAGCTATTATAAGAATTGTGAGCTTAACTCACTTTTTCGAACACACTGCTATTATTTTGAACACAACTGTAGTTCTTCGCTCCATGGTTTCCTCGAAATGTCTGTGGTCCTTCAGGTTGACCAGTGCCAAGGTTCCAGCCACTGTCATCATGGAGGGGAAGAGGCTCTCTGAGGATGAGGATGAAGATCAGCTGTTTGTGGTAGAGGAGGCCGTGCGTCCCCCGGACATGCCTGAGCTGGAGATGGTAAAACAAGTTGATCACGTTTACTTCTGCAGTGTCAGGCTGAACATTTAATTTTGAAACATATTTGTTTTCTGTATTATTAGTATGTATGTATTGTTATGTCTTGTTTAGCTCTAAATAAACTTCAATCAATCAATCAATCAATTAGTAGCAGAAGTAGTAGCTGTAGCAACAGTAGTTATGTTTTTAATGTCACATAATCATTTAAAAGTAAAGCTTGTTAGTTGTGATTAACTATTAAAGAGTGCAGTTGCGTTGTGCATTCTAAACCGATTTTCCTCCTTCCATAGGAACGAACACTTGAACTTCAAGGCGATGAAAAACATGGTGAGCAATCTATCTGACAAACCAAGTAATAGTTTGTTTAAAACTGTTGCTGGTATATATTGGACAAGGTTTACTGTATATCAACAGGACTATATAAAATATTTGACTGGCTCCTAAAACACCTGCACATTGTTCTGTTAACCTCAGGTGGACTAGTGAAAAAAATCCTTGAAACCAAGAAGAACTTTGAAACAACACCATTGTCTCCCAAATCTAAAGACCAGGTAAGATCACAGCAGGGCCATTAGGTGTAGTGATGCTGGTCTCCACTAGAGGGCAGTCCAATGCCAGCATAACAACTGCTCTCCTGGGAGTAAATTCTAGATGTTTGAGTATCGGTTGATCATTGAACAAGCAGTTATCTATGGAAATGTTGTTTTTTTAAAAAGGTGTTGCAAGACAGAGCATGCATTATGTAATTCAAGCTAAACGCATAATAAATTAAGTATATATACTACTTTCTTCATAGAGACAGCTTTTTTCTGTAAAGCTGGAGAAACAACAAATAATAGTGGGTTGTTCACATCAGCAACATTAAAGATGACATCAGCAAGATCTTCCAACACGTTCTGGGTTTTATGTGGCTGTTGAACATTTTACATTAAACATTATTTAAGGGGTGACTTTTTGCAACAACCAACTTGAAGGTACATTTTTATTTAATACTCTCTTTTCCTTTTGCCTCTAATGATGGAAATTAATTATAATAGAAAACTAATATGAATCAATTGCCTCAGATTTATGCCAGCAAGATCATTCAATAATATCCATTTCCTATGCTTAAAAATTACTATCTGAGCTTTTAAAGTCGTGCCCAGTCGCATTATCAACAATTTGAAATCGTTTGTCAGTTGAAATCTCCCATCTTCCAAACACATAGTTGGTTTAGAAGACACAGTAAGAGTGACAACCAGTTCTAGCCAATTGAATCAGAGAAAGCGGTGCCTCCCGCTCCCAGAACCACTTTCTGCACACACAAGCCTCATTGTGATTGGTAGTGATGTCTGAGACAAGGTGAGGTCACTTTTGGATGAGTTGACATAACCCTTTTTTAAAACAGTCTGTTTAGTGCAGCTTGGCAATTTCAAAAGTGGTAGTGATCATGTGACTCATCACCCCTTTAAATGTACCGTAACTCTCTTCAGGTCCTGCCGCATCCCACTTCTTTACCGTGGTTTCCTGCCTTTACCCCATGCTGTGTTTCAACCACAAACTCAAGTCTTTTAATTAGTGTGAACCTAACCTGATGTAACAGGCATTCAAAAAAAGCTTGACACTAGACCCCCACCATACTGGTTTTCATGAGAAGAAAAGCAAGTGCAACCAATCCGGTAAAAAGAAAAAATTAAGATGTTGTACTGCCTTGTTAACTTTCAAACGTGAAAAGAATCCTATTTCCCACTGACAACCGAAACGGCTGGTTCTTGGAGACCTCGCAAAGGGTATTCGGCATATAACTTCCATCATTACATAACACCAAAACTGTTTCCCCAAAGCGTGTTTACTGGCAAGAGAGTGCTCCCACAGCCAATATTTGGATAGTGAATCAGTGTGCATGCCTCATTGTTGTGCTCCAGTGGCGTTGCTAGTCCGAGGCAGCTTGTTTTGGGTGGTCCTTTCTGCCCAAGCGTTCTGAGCTCCCTGCCCAGCTGACCACTCAACTTTGACGGATGCTGTGTTTCTACCTGTCGCTCATGCAGAAAGGCCATGTCTGCCCCCTCCCCACCCCAGGCCTCAACCATTCCTCTTTTCCAACGAGTTCACCAGTGCAGCTACTGGTGAGCACGAGCTCGGGAATAACGTCTCAGACCACATCTCTTTGCCTGAGTTCGGGCTCCGACATCAGGTAAGCTTTGAGTCCCTACGTTGGTCAGACAGAGGATCCCCTCCCCCACAACTTGTTCCCAGTTTTCCTTCAGATGGATGGTTCCCCCATCCACCACCCGCCTTGACATTTCAGACTGTGCTTGCCCCTATTTCCTTATAGTATTTCAAAATAATCAGACTGGGTTTCCCCTTTTGGTTTCTAAATAATCACACGAGCTTTCTCCTTTTGCATCAGACATGTTAAGGCTGTCTGGTGCAACCTGAGCACAGGGTTGTCGTAATTGCAGCCTCATCAGTTTTTGGGGATTCCAGACTGCTAAGAAAGGCATCTAAGGGGGCTCTGTGGGTTATTGGGGTGCACCGCAGACCCAGTGAAATGTAATTGCACTTATGCTATAAGCTACCCCCTCATGTTAGACTGGCCTTGCCTCGTCAGCTGTAGAAAGGACTATAATGTCTTCCTTCCTGACATTAAACGTTTGAGGGTCAAAGTAATAGAGACGTTGCTCTTCGTAATCACGGCGGAACATGGAGGGTTAAAAAATGTAAATATTGAGCTTCCCCCGTCCCTCACTGTGACAGGTCTAAAATTACAGCGGCCCATGATTCATTCTTAAATGCTGACGTTTATCAAACGCCCTGCTCACGAATGACTGTCTCACTCTTTGATTTATGATTACCCTAACTTTGTACCATTTATGCATTTTAGGGAAATGGGAACATAATTATTTCCATGTCATACCAGAATCAGTTTTTCAATTGTTAGTGCCATTGTTTCTTCCATCATATGGCTGAACTGCTGTAAATGAAATTGCTTTTTGGGCACTGAAGGCACTTTGCCATATCCAGCCACACAAAAGTACACCATCGAAGAATTTTGCTGTATATTTATTGGGACGACCTTCCCCATGACCCTGCGGAAATGTGTATATTATTGTAAGATACTTCTCGGAGGTCGTCCGATTTATTTAGACAGAATTGGGCCTTCTTAGCAGCTGCGTTTTCGTACGTTCTTTTTTTTGCAACCTCTCTCTTTTCGTACCCCATCAAATTAGCCTTGATGAAGGTTTGCAATGTATAAATAAACCCGTGGCACACAAATGGATGGCTGTTGAGTGAGAGTCACGAAGGAGAAATGCCAGAATACTCTCGGTAGAATCGGCAGGAAAATAAATAGTCCTCCCCCCACAAGGCCTGTGTCTTCGTAAACATTCCCTTTTTTTGGGTGGAAACATCAGGAAATGACCCAGCAGCATTCCGTTTTGCCCTTGAGAGGCGCATGCGGACATTACACTGGAATTGGAAAAGAGTTAAGAGAAACACCTTTCTGAGCATATGAGATTGGCAAAACTTTCCTCATACATACATCGATTCCAAAAGGAAAATCTTGAAACCGAGCCGCGATTGTAATGTAGACTAATGTTTTCACTTAATTACATCAATCCCTTTACCCTGTCCCCAGTCTTTTCCAGGGGTAAGATTCCCGATTTTACCCCAGGGTCCAGGGCAGGGATCTCAGCTGTGGACCCTTAGGCTGCTACACACTGACCCTAACATCCTGTAAGACCCCCCCATCTTAAGCCTGCCTCTTCACCTCACTGAATCCCAGCTATTTTTATGATCTGGCTGCAGGTTCGGCAAACGTGTGTCTTCCAAAAAAACAAAGGGTGGTTGGGGAGGATCATACCCCTGAACAGCACTGAGGAATCGTCATGCTGTAATACCTAGCTCCTAGCCCACCCTTGAGATCCTCTCTAGGGACACATTTCAGGGCTTGCTGTTGGCCGGTGGTGTCTACAAAGTCGAAGCAGGAAGTTAATGGGTCTCGCAGGTCTAAAGTAACGTTCTCTCCTTAGGCCATGCTAAGCACAAGCAATTACGCAATAAACTAAGTCTAAACTGCTAAAACTCATAGGGCCCAGTAAATCTGTTAGCTGACATTTACATTTTAGTAACTTAGACTTATATTAGCGAGTACATTCATTTTCTCCTAACCAACCAACACTAAAATTGGATGATGTCATGTATTCTTTGAGAATGTCATGCCACTCATCACAGAAAAGGTCTCTTACGCCATTGCTGCTTGCATTTGGTTAATGCATTTTGTCACCAACTATTTCAGTTGGCCTGTAATAGATTTTGAAGGGGCTTTTGACATTATGTGTGCATGGTACTTTGCAACAGTCCGGCGGTGGCTGAATGAATTCTTCTTAATTAATGGTGCCCAAGACGTCGGTAGGCTTCTTGACAGGTTTCACGAATGCAACTCATTCTTCTTGTCAAAGTCTTACTTTGAAGACTGGTTTTCCCTCCCCGCACCAGTTCTTTATTACTGCTCCATAAATCATGTGTTTGCATGCGTTTCCTCACTAAGCAAATTAGGCATGAGACTGTTTGGATGAATTCAGTGTTGCAGCCCTGCTGCAAGGCCAGAAGGTTTGTGACTAGATTGAGACTAGCGATCCATCAAACACAAAGACATGACAACAAAACATGCTGGTACTTGCAAGAGTATATACATTTGATGATCACAGATTAAGGTTGTGGGGGCTGACTAGATCTTTTGGACAGAAGTTTCTTTACCATGGAAACCTAAATGTGATGCATGATTTTTACTGGCAACCCTTTACCTGTATTGTTTGTATAAAGTGCAGTCCCAAGTATTTGGACAGAGCTCAAGATCTGTTGTTTTTGGTCTGTACACTTTAGATTTGGAATGATGATCAGCTCAGAATAAAGAATGAATGCCTTATTTCCTTGTTCGGGAACCAAGTCACAACAGAATCAAAGGAGTCAAAGGAGTCAAAGTCAAATTCCTTAGAGTTCACAGTTATAGGCGGCTGGCTCACAGGACAGCAGATTCATGCACAGCTTACCACCGTCCAGGTAGGCAAGTCTCAGTCTCAACTGTGAGGAGAAGCGTTCAGGTGGGCATTCGCGCTTCAGCAAACAATAGAAAGGAGGGCTGCTCGACAACAGCGGCAAAACCATGAAAAGAAGACTGACCCCGAAAAGGAGTAGTTCGAGGTCAGGAATAGTTGAAGCACTCAACAAAAAGGCTGAAATAAATTGCTTATATCGGTCTTTAAACCGATACTAAACAGGTGACTGATGTTTCAACGTCTACCTGGCGTCTTCCTCAGAGCCTCAGACTGTAGAAAGAGTGTGTTTTTTTATCTCCAATTGTTTACTAATTTTACAATTTAATTTCAGATTCCATTGAGACAGAACTGTACATTTTGATAAAAACAGAGGTATTCTAAAACGTCTGACCGGTAGTGTATTTTGCAGAAAGGTAGCATGTTTTACTTTGAGGTCAGGGCAAATTCGTCACAGACATTCATTGTAACATCCAGAGTGCTTATTCATTGGTGCCCAAACTTTTGCATACAACTCTTAATTGTGCAGAAAAGTTGGTATGCCAGGTCCTTTTTATCTGGGAAAGGAGGTAGAGAGGAGATGTTGTATTTTGAGCTTGTATTTATTCTATCTGTGATAGGTGCTATATGAATAAAGTTCTTCTTCTTCTATTGCTGTTACTGGAACTGACTTTTATTATGTGATATAAATGCTGACTGCAACAGTGAATTCTGAAGTTGACAGAAAAATCCTGTCTGTTCAGGTACAGCCAAATGCTTTAACTCATTAAATGGCACTTCACTTTGCCGCAGGACAAATTACCTCAAACATGCTGTTAAATTAATTGAGCATGCATTTCAATAGTTCTAGAAAAGACCGAAAGGAAAAATGCCCAGAACCAAACTGAATATGGCAGCCATTCAGTCCTGACAGGAAATTATCAAGCAGCTGGTGATTGGTCAGAGACATGGAAAGCAAATGATTTCCAACTAAGCTGAAAGTATGACGACGTTATTTAATATTATGTACATTTGTCCAAATACTATTGGTGCCCTAAATAAAGGGTTAACGTGTATGCAAGGCTCTAAATGGGTAATCTGATATGGATGAAAATAACTTGAAATGAAAACTGACAATTTGTGACAAGTCATGGTGTCACTGTCTTATAGACTGTACTGTATGAGAGGAAACACCAGGAGACTAAACAGTCTGAGGTGTTTGCTTGTCACCACACGCTTTCCAGTAAAGCTCTCCATGGCCATCGTCACTATCAGGAGACCTGATGGGGAAACCTTTGTCCACCCCCTTCTCCTTTTCCTCACCCTCTATGGCCACCTGACTTTACAAATATTGTTTTTGGGTTAGGGTGGGAAAAAATAGGAAAATGTGGAACTTAGTGTTTGTCGAGATCCCTGTGGAAGGCTGATTTATGCTCGCCTGGACAGTGTACACCACCCAGGCCAGGGTCGTATTATTTCTGTTTTCCTGCTTCTCTGATGGGCTGTGAGTCTGTGCATGAGGGCACCAAACAGAGCGGAGCCCGTCTGGACGTTCCGCAGTGCTCCACCATGGCTGGCGGGCCGAATGAGCCGCAACGTGTTTGTGTAGCCGCCGTTTTCACAGGGCTGGATGGGAAAACCACCCACATTGCGGATGACCATTAGACATTTCAATCTTCACACACTTTGCAAACCAGAAGGGAGGCTTTCTGAAGGAAAGACGGCACAGTTTACATTTGACTGCTATTTTTGTATATAAGTTCCATGTAGTTTAGTGTGATTCTAAGCAGTAATTATTGAATTGGCTTGTTTTTCTGAGCTAAATGATAAGAAGGAAGGTACCTCGTAATGAAAGTAGCATTAGGGGTCATTAACGTGAAGATTTGCCCACCTACCTGACCTAATACCCAGCCTAGATGACCATCGGGTTGTCATTGAAGGGGAAGTTGTTAGTTTACACTGTCATGTAGCAGTAGTGTGATTTCTCTGGCTCAGTAAAAGCAGGTGTTTCCATCTGGAGACCCAAATGACACAAATTGGCTCAAGAGTTGAACTTGAAAGAGCTATAAGTCTAGTAGTTGTTACCGAATACTGTAGTAAAATAACTTCACTGCCACAGCCTGTTACTAAAATAAACAAGGGTTTAACTCCACAGGAGTGCGGGTGGGTGCAGTCGTGTGTCCGTGCGCTGGATTGTATGTGCAGACGTCTGCCGCGCCACACACACTGGCCTGCAGAACCAGCTGAGCAAACATCTATCCGTCACAGTGCCAAGGGGAACCCCCCTCCCCTTGTGGCTGAGAGGTGACTGGGACAGAGCAAGACCCCCCAACCACAGGGTACAGAGGAGGCCTTCAGCAGCCAGTCCGTCTGGCCCTCCCACATTAGCCAGCACAATTCAGCCACACGTTTGATCTTTATAAACACAGGCTAGGTTTGTATAATTCCTGCCTAACATTTTTAGCCTTGAAATCCTAAACCACTAAATGCAGCCCTGCGTCTGGTTCTGGCACTGGATACTTTCTTCTGGTGAGTGTAAAATTCCTCAAGGAGGTTTATGTGGTTTGGTTGAAGTAGCCTCTCTCGGAACTGTTAAGAAGAGTGTGTGTGTGTGTGTGTGTGTGTGTGTGTGTGTGTGTGTGTGTGTGTGTGTGTGTG
>JACXGM010006708.1:0-17458 GCA_016801145.1 Umbra pygmaea | reverse complement strand
CAGTAGCAGTGCATTGGTTTTCTCGTTCCAAGGCCACCATGTACACTTCAAAGTCTGAGATCATCATCATCATCATGAATCCCCCTCTAATACATCACTCTTTTCCCCCTCTCTCTTGGATTGAATTTTTCTAGAATAAATCAAACTTTCCTCTTTGGAATTAAACACCATTCATAAATACTTTAAACTAACTTTTTTTTGCCAAAATCTGCCAAAACAGGTGTTGTGGGATACAACTCTGCCAAACCAGATGGTGTGGGACACTGATATCATTACTAACAAAAATGCAATTTTTTTTAACAATCACTTTGTTGCAGCAGACAATCTTTTTGAGAAAATGCCTTTATTCCCCTCTATGGATGGAACAGGGTGCAGCTTGGGATATTATGCAGGGGTGTTCTGGTGTTGATGGTCATTTCTCCAAGCATTTTCACAAAAAATAAAGTTACTAATGCCCTGCTAGCTAGGGCTGCTGGCTAGAGCTGAACCAATTATCTCTTATGTTCTTACTCATATTGTTAACCTTAAGTTGACCTCTGGGGTTATAGCAAAGATTTGGAAACCTGCCTAAGTGTTGTTGCTACACAGGTTGGGATACTGGTAACCTTGATAATTATCGACCTGTCTTGTCTAGCAAACATTTTAGAGTCACTAGTAAATGTATGGGGGGTATTATTCAATTTCATTGACATGAACGTGAGGAAGCAGAAGCAAATGGGGAGACAGAGAGGAAGGGCCCAGGCAGTCGGCCGAGCCAGGGCTCGAACCCACGTTGCCAGGGGGCATGTGTAGACCGGAGTTCGGAGCTTAGACAGCTCAATCAACTCTGGCACCAATTGGACAATATTAACATTACTACTTTTGTATGGCTCTCTGTTTTAGAATGTATAAATACCTGGGAATTTCATTAGACGTTAGTCTCTCTTAATATAAATTTTTCTGAGCTGGTGAGGAAGCTGAAAGTGAAAATTGGCAGCAACTATACTTTGGGGATTGAATTTACAGGCGCCTGATCGGGACACAAGGAGTCGCTGGAGAGTGACGTGGCAGGATAGGTCATTTGATTTATCTAACCCAAATCCCAGGCAGTGCTATGCCAATTTGCACTGCCTCGTGCAGGAGGCTCAGGGAAAGTCAGAGAACCCATAGCTAGGCTTGAACCCATGATTATCATGACAGACTGTCGTGCAATGCCGCGACTTGGCACACTACACCACGCGGACCACCTAAGAATTGGCTTTTTTACAGGGATAAATCATCTCTGTCTTCACAGGATTGAAAGGAAATTGTACAGGCCACTTTTCTGTCAGTGCTTGATTATGCTGATGTACTACAGTGCTAATAGAAAATCATCAGACTCTGTCAAAATCTAATAAGAAACAATAATTACAATGTAGTTAGAGAAATACCTGGTTTGGATAAGTGATCAGCTCCTTAGAATAACCATTATAGACTTGCTCAGGTACAACCAGTCACTTCCCATATCACACACCATGCTAATTGCCCCCCACCTGACATCAATTGTAGTGGTTTTGATTACTTCGATTGAGAACCGGCTGTTCCATGATGAATCCATTTATAGTAGTGCATGGCAAAGCATAGAATACACCATGGTTGGTATGGTGCTTTCAAAAGGGCTCTAGGACGAAGTTGTGGAAAGGCACAAGTTAGGAGGAGGATACAAAAAGATTTCAAAGGCTTTAACTAGCCCTCTGCGTACCATTCAGAGCATTATTAGGAAGTGGAAAGCGTATGGTAACACCAACACCTTGCTTAGATCAAACTGGATGACTGAGCCAGGAGGACATTGATCAGGGAACCTACCAAGATAAATTCCAGATACAGTGCTATACTTGAACAAGGTACAATTGGTATATAGCCAGTAAACCACAGCTAATAGCTGATCTTATACTTGGTATATCGCCATCTTACTACAATACCCATGATACCTTTTTACTATTATAAGCCGGGTACCAACACAATTAGAGAAGTAGGAAATAATACGATGTCATACCCGTGGTATACGCGCTCATACATCACAGCTATCAGCCAATCAGCATTCAAGGTTCAAAACACTGCTTATAATATATATCAAAAAATATTTGTTTGCTTCTCTCCCCGTCCCTCAATCCTTCTCTCTACTTCCCTTTGTCTCTATATCCTCTCCTTCCTCTGTCCATCCCCTCTCTCCAGACGCAGAGCCTGGTGTCGGAGGCGGCCAGGAAGAAGGAGAGGGACCTGGTATCCCGGGAGATGGAGCGTCTGCGTTCATCTATCCAGACGGTGTGCCGCAGCGCACTACCCCTGGGCAAGATTATGGACTACATCCAGGAGGACATGGACGCCATGCAGAAGGAGCTGCAGGCCTGGAGGACGGAGAACAAGGAGCATGCACAGGCCCTACTGCTTGAACAGAGGTCTCTCATTCACACATTTGGAACACCTGGAAACAAAATTCATACTAATGGACATTTTGAAAATGTAGTATGCTTTAAATGCCTGGTAGTTTTAACATTAGACAACTAAAACTGATTTTGATTTTAGTTTATAATACAGCCAAGCTACTACAGAATGTAGTTTAAATGACTAGTTGAACTACGTGTAGTTGACTCCTCCCCAACACACATACATACACACTTGGAGAAGGAAACCCAATGGGCACACGCTGTCCCTACTGCATTAACAGATGTGGAAGACCACTAAGGAAAAATATGGCACGTTTTACCCACCACTTGCCGTGCATCCTGTATTTACATATGTGCGTCTTTCCAGGTTGACGGACAGTGCAGTGGAGCCTCTGAAAGCTGAGCTGGTGGAGCTGGAGCAGCTGATCAACGAGCAGCAGGACAAGATCTGTGCTGCGAAGTCCAACATCATGAAGAATGAGGATAAAATCCAGAAGATGGTAACCAGCATCAACTTCTCCTCACAAACATAAGGAAGAGACGGGCTCTAAATATTGTCTCCTGAAAAATGCACTGAGCTTTTCGGTGATACTGGCTTTTGTTCGATAACTTCGTAAAGGATGGAGGAGGCCTAATTTGCACTTTCATTGGTTGTGATGTCACAATGAGATACAATGATGTCCCTCCTGTCATGGTGCCTTTGGTAGAACTACACGCACACACGCGCACACACACACACACACACACACACACACACACACACACACACACACACACACACACACACACCATAGAGAGAGAGACGCCTGTCATTTTGCTACTGCTCTAATCACTGTAAAGTGTTTGGACACAATACTGTGTCCAGACATTTGAACATCGTCTGAAAGAATAAATAAATTAATAGAGCATAAGACAGTACCGTCCACGTCTATATCCATTTTTAACTGCACATATGTAATACTTACATTTCTGTCTGTTGTATTCGATTGTTTACTGGAAGCTTCTTCAAAGCCTGTACAAAGCAATAGATGAGAGGTTTGTTGAGGGCAGAGGCATGTCACAAGCAGCAGAAGACACACCAGTCCTTTTGAAAATAACTGAGTAAAAGTAAGGCCTTTTGAAAGAAACTGAGTAAATGTCAATTATTTTGTCAACATTGGCAATACAAAAAGCTTTGGGACCAGCGTAGTCAAGCACCACTGTGATATGAGGTTAGAAGCACGAGAATCTTAAGAAAACCTGGAACGAGTGGCATCAAAATGAACATGATGCTCTCCTACATCAAAAAAAGAATATTGTTTTTAGTACATTTAGGTATATTACTTTTTCTACAGTGGCAATTTGAATAACAGTAAGGGTGCTCATATTGCTTGAGGAAGCTCTGTCCTTTTGTGATATGGTAAAAATAAGAATCTACCGGTACTTCCTGGGTATGGGTTGTGTATGCTTTATGGAGTTTTATTTACATATGTATTTACATATATTAACCTTGAATTGATGTAACTATTATTTATAAAGTAAAGCAATACTAAACTGGTGAATTTGCACTCGAATATACAGTACATGGTTGTAACATGAAAAAAGCAGTGGTCACTGTCCCTAAACAGCCAAACATAATTTTACAGTAAGATTTATTTGACCATAACACAAAAATATTGTTTCCGGGCCAAAATGCTTCAATTGGATCAACATTTTATAAAATGTACATAGTTATTTCATCTCTTAGACAGCTGGAAATCCATAATTTCGTCACAGTATTATTAGCTAGCACATTAAATGCTCATGTAAACATTAGACTGCAAAGGTAACACTTCAAATAAGTTACTCTTAAACCTGTGTAGTAAATGATAAAGCCAACACAGCACTTGAGCAATGTAAAGTATTGTAACGAAATGAATTGTTTTTGAATTTATTGCAAATCAACAGCCCATTTCTGAACATTAAATTATTTATTAACATTGTATCAACTTTGTAATGTAGGTAATCATTTCTATAGTATTATAATTATGTTGGCAACCAGTTCATAACAGCAGTAAGGTACCTCTGGGTTTTCGGTGTATGGCCGATATGTAAAGGGCCGTGTCTGTGTTGCATCATGCTTCAGAATCTTCCTGAGCTGGCAATATACCACACCACTCAGGCCTTAGTATAGGAAGGCCCATTTACACTGTACCATACATTTATATTTGTACCATACCCACAGTTGCTCTGTTATTTGTATAATATGTATATTTTGAGTCTGTATGATAATTCACAAATGAGTATACTTTTTGTAGTGAAGTGAAATAAATGGTTACATTTCAGTAAAATACCTTGATGTCTTTGATTATTTCCAGTAGAGTAGGCCTATATAACAATAAGCAGGATGCGTCTGGAATGGAGTACGGGCTTTGGAAATACTGTAGTCCCCCTTGTTAATCTGAGGTAAATAGTTCCAATGGCATATTAATGACTGTGCTGGCTAGCTCGCGTTGCATTATGAGTCAAATACCAAATTAACTGGATTTGTGTTTCTGATTAGTTCACCCAAAGTCCTCCCATCCGGTGTGATTCACAAAGACACGTCCTTCATAAGCTGGTCCAACTTGACATAACCACAACATTTTAATTATCTCTAAAAAGCTATATTACATTATATCAAGCTGCTGGATGTTAAAACTGCTGCTATGCACACACAAAATAATGAATTAATAACCTCTTTAAGCTCTTAAGAATTTCTGATTGGGCTAGTGCTAGAAGTTAGCATTAATGGACTCCTTTTAGAGACAAGTGTACACCTCTTTAAAGCAAAGACCCTGTCCTTGAACAGTTGGAGTATTGCAGGCTGTAGTGTAAAAGAATTTAAAGCAAGGATCCCATTTTCCATCTGTTATAGCCCGCTTGCTTAGACTTCCAAACAAGGAAAATGCTTAGAAGATCAGGAACAACCTTAAGTGCGTTTTGCCACGTGCCAGGTTTAGGAAGCGGTCGTCTCCACATGGGTTGACCCCATCCAAGTCAAGTGTTTGGTTTCTGAGCTTCAGAACAGTTCGCTTTGCTAAAGAGTGATGTTATCGCTCATACAGTACGCACAGAAAGCAGATTTAATTCTGTGAATCCCATAATGGCTTAGTCGGCCAAGTCACTGCTTTACAGCAAACCAACATCACGGTGGCCAGGGTTTGATCCTTGTCACGGCATCCTTGTCACGCATGCCTGGAGCAGCGGCACAAATTGGTACAATGCTGTCTAGGGTAGGGGATTAGTAAATTGGACAAACGTACCTTACCACTTTGCTTACCAGCTAATCCTCATATGCAGATTTTTCACAGAAGTATAGTTGGCATGTGTGTAATCTCTGCGACCATGCTGACTAAAGGCTTCTGTGTTGAGCAGGGCAGCTGACAGGGGGGGACAACCGGGTATGTTGTCCCGGGCCCAGTCCTGAGGGGGGCCCAAAATTTAGTTTTTGCACAGTAATTTTTTTTAGCGGGGGGCCCTAAATGTGGAGTTTGTCCCGGGCCCAGAGATTCCTGTCGGCAGCCCTGGTGTTGAGTAATTAGTGATAGGAATATAACGGCTCAGCGACGCGCTTGGAGGAACCATGTGAGTGCCCACCATCCTGAAACTGCTGAGGAGTTGCCGACAAGGCAGTTTAAGTGGGAATCGGACATGACCAATTGAGAGGAGAGAAAAATTGGTAAATTGTATATCAGTGAGAAACATTCCCACAATGTTAGACCCACCAATGACTAGTTACCAATTTTAAATCTGACTACCAGCATTTTAGACTGCTTTGTGTGACAAACAACGTTACTAAATATGCATGTTAGGTCATGATATAGTAGACAAATACAACCATTATATAAAGCATTGACTTTTTAAAAAGTGTGATGTATTTGATGGATTTCTTTTCCACTGTTGAGTGCCTTGTGTGTTTATAAAGCTGGGGGGTTTGGGGGTCCCCGTGGACCAGAACGTTCAGTGACACATAAAGCCAACTGGGCCTCATCTGTTTATTTATAGAGGCCACTGTCCAGTGTCCACGGTTCAGCTGTCGTCAGACGGCAATAAGCTATGCCTGCACGTTGCCTCCCTGGGCATTCCATTTCTCAGTCACCTACTGAAGATGACGAGTGAGACAAGCTGCCCGAGTCAAGCCACCAGGGCACGCTCTGAACTCGCAGTCTGATGGTCCTGGACCCTAGTTTGACTGCTTCCTTGAAAATCACGAGAGATGTTTTATTCTCAGGCTCCCTGTCTAAGAATACAGCCTAATGATATTTCAAAAGATAGAATTTTCTCTATTTCTGCATAAATATGACCTATAACATCCTATGTAACAAATGTAGATAAAGAGAACCAGATATAACAAATGAGACAAAAAATGTATACACTGCTCAAAAAAATAAAGGGAACACTAAGATAACACATCCTAGATCTGAATGAATGAACTAATCGTATGAAATACTTTCGTCTTTACACAGTTGAATGTGCTGACAAAATAACACAGAAATTATCAATGGAAATCAAATTTATCAACCCATGGAAGTCTGGATATGGAGTCACACTCAAAATCAAAGTGACAAACCACACTACAGGCTGATCCAACTTTGAAATAATGTCCTTAAAACAAGTCAAAATTAGGCTCAGTAGTGTGTGGCCTCCACATGCCCATATGACCTCTCTACAACGCCTGGGCATGCTCTTGATGAGGTGGCGGATGATATCCTGAGGGATGTCCTCCCAGAACTGGATTAAAGTATCCGCCAACTCCTGGACAGTCTGTGGTGCAACGTGGCGTTGGTGGATAGAGTGAGACATGTTGTCCCAGATGTGCTCAATCGGATTCAGTTCTGGGGAACCGGCGGGCCAGTCCATAGCATCAATGCCTTCCTCTTGCAGGAACTGCTGACACACTCCAGCCACATGAGGTCTAACATTGTCTTGCATTAGGAGGAACCCAGGGCCAACCCGCACCAGCATATTGTCTCACAAGGGGTCTGAGGATCTCATCTCGGTACCTAATGGCAGTCAGGCTACCTCTGGCAAGCACATGGTGGGCTGTGTGGCCCCCCAAAGAAATGCCACCCCACACCATTACTGACCCACCGCCAAACCGGTCATGCTGGAGGATGTTGCAGGCAGCAGAACGTTCTCCACGGCGTCTCCAGACTGTCACCGCTGTCACATGTTCTCAGTGTGAACCTGCTTTCCTCTGTGAAGAGCACAGGGCACCAGTGGTGAATTTGCCAATCTTGGTGTTCTCTGGCAAATGCCAAACGTCCTGCACAGTGTTGGGCTGTAAGCACAACCCCCACCTGTGGACGTCGGGCCCTCATACCACCCTCATAGAGTCTGTTTCTGACCGTTTTAGTGGACACATGCATATTTGTGGCCTGCTGGAGGTCATTTTGCAGGGCTCTGGCAGTGCTCCTCCTGCTCCTTCTTGCACAAAGGCGGAGGTAGCAGTCCTGCTGCTGGGTTGTTACCTTCCTACGACCTCCTCCACGTCTCCTGATGTACTGGCCTGTCTCCTGGTAGCGCCTCCATGCTCTGGACACTACGCTGACAGACACAGCAAACCTTCTTGCCACAGCTCGCACTGAGGTGCCATCCTCGATGAGCTGCACTACCTGAGCCACTTGTGAAGTGACCAAAACATCAGCCAGGAAGCATAGGAACTGAGAAGTGGTCTGTGGTCACCACCTGCAGAACCACTACTTTATTGGGGGTGTCTAGCTAATTGCCTATAGTTTCCACCTGTTGTTTGTTCCATTTGCACAACAGCAGTGAAATTGATTGTCAATCAGTGTTGCAGAGTACTTGGTAATTTATTAATTGAGGAAAACAATCCATTATTACATATCTGTGAGTGGCAAAGGTATGTGAACCTTTGCTTTCAGTATCTGGTGTGACCCCCTGGTGCAGCAATAACTGCAACTATATGTTTCCAGTAACTGTTGGTCAGTCCTGCACATTGGCTTGGAGGAATGTTAGCCCATTCCTCTGTACAAAACAGTGATGACTGGGATTTTGGGGGGTTTTCTCACATGAGCAGCTCACTTCAGGTCCTTCCACAACATTTTGATCAGATTAAGTTCAGGACTTTGACTTGGCCATTCCAAAACATATATTTATGTTTATTTAACCATTCTTTGGTAGAACAACTTGTGTCCTTAGGTTTGTTGCCTTCTCTTGAAATGCAGTTCCCGAACAAATGTCCTGATATTTTCCTTTAGAATTCAATGGCATAATACAGAATTAATTGATCCATCAATGATGGCAAGCTGTCCTGGCCCAGAAGTAGCAAAACAGGCCAAATCCATGATACTGCCACCACCATGTTTCACAGATGGAATAATGTTCTTATACAGGGATTTACTTTCGCTAAATATAACACATCTCATTTAAACCAAGAAGTTATATTTTGGTCTCCTCTATCCAGAATATTTTTTCCATTGGCCTCTGGCTTGTTGACATGATTTTGAGCAAACTGCAGATGGGCAACAATATTATTTTCGGAGAGGCAACACTGCCATGCACACCATTGTTGTTCCGTGTTCTCCTAATGATGGACTCATGGACATTAACCAATGTGTGAAAGCCTTTAGTTGCTTATAAGTTTCACTGGGTTCCTTTTTGACCTTGCAGGGTATTATACACTTTGGGCTTGGAATGATCTTTGTTGGTCGACCACTCCTGGGGAGGGTTACAATGGTCTTCAGTGTCCTCCATTTGTACACAATCTGTTTGACTTTGGTTGGTGGAGTCCAAACTCTTTTTTGTTGTGGATTTTTCAAGATTTTCCTTCCTTGTCAATTCTCACAAACCCAGCCTTGGTGGCAGCTCTGCAACTCCTTGGACAGATCTGTTGGATAATGAGGGGTGGCACATGTTTCATCCAACCACATGTCTCCCGAGCCACCGATTCTTTTTCGCACTGTTCATCCAACATAGAAGCTTTTAATCAGATCATGCACAGGATGATTACGTTCACTGACTTGCACAATTTAATTTACAGGCGCCCAATCTTAACACGAGGAGTCGCTGGAGAGCGACGTGGCAGGAAATATTATCTGACTTATCTAACCCAAATCCCTGGCAGCGCAATGCCAATTTGTGCTGTCCCATGCAGCAGGCCCGGGGAAAGTCAGAGAATCCATAGTCAGGCTCGAACCTGTGTCTATCATGACATAGACTGTTCTGCAATGCAGTGACTTATCCCACTACGCCACGTGGACCCCCAGTCCAAACTCTTTAGCGATGGTTTTGTAACCTTTTCTCACCTGATCAACAACTCCTTTTCTAAAATCCTCAGAAATCTCCTTTGTTTGTGCCAAGGTATTCTTCCACCAATGTGTTTTTAGATCAGACTTTGATAGATCCATGTTCTTTAAATAAAACAGGGTGCACACTCACACCAGATTGTCATCCCATTGATTGAGAGAACACCATATTAATTTTACCATCAAATTAACTGCTTATCCTAGAGGTTCACATACTTTTGCCACTCACACATACAGTTAGATTTGTTAATATCTGGATATATTTTTCGTCATTTTGGCTCTGTACACCACCACAATGGAATGGAAATGAAACTCCAATTGAAGTGCAGACTTTCAGCTTTAATTCAAGGGGTTAAACAAAAATGGTGTATGAAACGTTTAGGAATTGCAACCATCTTCATACAGTCCCATTATTTCAGGGGCACAAATGTAATTGTACAAATTAACAAACTAATAAATAAAATCTTAATTTTCAATACTTTGTAGAGAATTCTTTGCAGGCAACTCCTGGCATAAACTTTCAAGGAGCTTGGCTTTGTTTGATGGCTTGTGACCATCCATCTTCCTCTTTAACAAATTCCAGAGGTTTTCAATGGGGTTCCAGTCTGGAGATTGAGCTGGCCATGATAGGGTCTTGATCTGGTGGTCCTCCATCCACACCTTGATTGACATGGCTGTATGACATGGAGCATTGTCCTGCTAGAAATACCAGTCTTCAAAGTTGGGAAACATTGTCATAGCAGAAGGAAGCTTCTCCTAGAATCAACCTTGTAAATGGCTTGATTCATGCATCCTTCACAAAGACAAATCTGACTAATTCCAGCCTTGCTGAAGCACCCCCAAATCATCAAAGATCCTTCACCAAACTTCACAGTGGGTGTGAGACACTGTGGCTTGTATGCCTTTCCAGGTCTCTGCCTAACCATTAGATGAGCATGTTTTAGATAGAGCTGATAGTTGAACGGTCCTCTACAGTTGAAATATTATGGCCTTTTGTAAACCTCGGCCTGGCTCTTCTTTGCTTCTAATTGGTAAAGGGCTTTTTTATAGCTTCACGCAACTTCCGCCTTGCCACTCGGAGCCTGTTTCGAACAATACTTACCATGCAATTCACCTCAGCTGCTGTTTGCCATTATTGTTGTAGGTCACTTGACATCATCCTACAGTTGTTGAGTGACGTTCGAATGAGTTGGCGGTCATCCCGCTTAGTGGAGAGTACGGTAGTTTTCACTCTGCCTGTCTGTAGCTTAGTTGTCCCCAGTGTATGCTGCTTGACCTTGTTCTTATTAACTGCTGTCTTTGAACTTTAAGGATAGAAGCACTGTCTCCCTCTGCCAGTAAAGCCAGAAGTGAACCCTTCTTTTCATCACTCAAACTTATACTCAAAGTTATTTTTTAACTTTTTTGGTCAATAAAACATTTTTTTATTCCAATTACTTTTGAGATACTACTAGGATAGTGATCCACAGCAGTGTTTTTTATACATTTCCAAAAATACGATTTGGTTCAGGTAATCACCTAATCAGTACCTCATTCAGTAGAATGAAGTGTGCCTGTGTTGGAATTCAACAGACACAGGAATTAAATGGCTGCCATACAAAGATGCAGATTTACGAAACAATTGCAGTGGTCTCTTATTTGTCTCTGGAGCTCTATATAGAGTTGCGAGAGAATTATTTGACAAGGTAATTTGTCTGACTTCTCAGCATTTGCACCAACCCTGATAGACCTCCCAGGCATTTTTGAAAATGCCACGACCATGATTTGTCCCCTCCTTTTGCTGTTCATTCGGAAATGTATTTAGAACTTCTTTAGTTATGAGCTGTTCAGAAGTCAACTTCATTGTTGATTTAAATGAGTAGGGGGGACTGGGGTCAATTGTAACATTTTTTATATTTTCCTTTATATCTCAAAATCTCTATTTTCCTTATATCTCTCATAAAAGCACACCTCAAAGTAATCACATTACCACTGTAGTAATGTTTTAATAAAATGTTATTTTGTATATAGTTCAAATTATTTTAGATGTCAGGCATCATATGCATTCAAAAGCTGGTGTAATGGTTTGGGGGATGTTTTCTTGGCACATTTTAGGCCCCTTAGTGCCAATTGGGCATCGTTTAAATGCCACGGCCTACCTGAGCATTGTTTCTGACCATGTCCATCCCTTTATGGCCACCATGTACCCATCCTCTGATGGCTACTTCCAGCAGGATAATGCACCATGTCACAAAGCTCGAATCATTTCAAATTGCTTTCTTGATCATGACAAAAAGTTCACTGTACTAAAATGGCCCCCACAGTCACCAGATCTCAACCCAATAGAGCATCTTTGGGATGTGGTGGAACGGGAGCTTTGTGCCCTGGATGTGCATCCCACAAATCTCCATCAACTGCAAGATGCTATCCTATCAATATGGACCAACATTTCTAAAGAATGCTTTCAGCACCTTGTTGAATCAATGCCATGTAGAATTAAGGGAGTTCTAAAGGCGAAAGGGGGTCAAACACAGTATTAGTATGGTGTTCCTAATAATCCTTTAGGTGAGTGTATATAAAGTATATTTTACTCTGTCAATATTTAATATTGTTTGAACACATAAAACACACATTATTTTATACAAAAAGGTTTTTATTAATGAGCCTCTATACTAGAACAAACAAATATATTTAAATACACCCTTTTTAAATGTAAATGTTTTCGACACTCACTGCATCGGCTCAAAGTATCGGGACAAGTTTTTCAAAAACACTTCTGGTCACATGAAATTGTGTCTTAAAACTTTGTCATGTGATACTGAATGATACCTGTGTCTCACTTGTCTAAAGACACTGATGTATCGGGTATAAAATGATGAATCAAAAACAAACATTTTGAATTTGTGAGATCTTAGCTGAGAGATTTGTGAGAGTATTGAGAAATTGAGCCATCAGACACAAGATAGACCAACGACATCAGAGGTTTATTATCACTATTGGATATATATTTATATCTTTGACATTCTGTATAAATCCTTCACACACACACACACACATCGTCAACTTATCAAAGGTGTAAGACAGGCTTTGCTGCAGTATGGAAGACCCTTCTTTTAAATGTAAATTCTGTGTGACTACACCGGTTAACATGTAGGATTTTTTAATTCCGAAACTACACTAACATTACTATATCACCATACACAGGTTAACAATGTAGCCTAAAGATTAAATTGTGTTTAATTAAAAAAAACTATTTTCTGACATACAATACGCTATAATTGTTGTCTGTTTAATACACTATGTTGGCAGTGATAATGCAGCGGTAATGTGCTTATTGAATTCTCGGCCAATGAGGGTTTGTACTTCATCTCAAGGATCTTATTCTGTCTTTCTGCAACATCTGGTGGATGATCGCAGCTGTTGCTGCTCCAGCGCGATGCAGATTTGAGATCATCCTGACCAGATCCTATTTCCGCTAGGGAGAGGGAAGTTCATCTGTGCCTGCTGTATTTATACCCTACGCGTTGAATAAGGGAACTTGATTTGTCTGTGTAGGTGACATCGACCAGAGTAGGCTACACTCCGTGACAGATTGGGAGGGGGGAGGGACTAGTTTCGGAAAGGCCCTAAGTGTCATCACTTTGGCTTGTTCCTGATTGTAGGAATTGAGGGTGTTACAATTAACCCCGGTCTCCCCTAGGTAACAATTAAAACTGCTGCACTCCTCGAACTGCAAGTTCGTTTTCAGAAAAAGGCAAGCATATTTTTATGGACTTTTTAGGTCTCAGTATGTTCTATTAAACATAATTAATAATTCCTTCTTGAGATTCTTGACATTTCCAAAAACAAATACATTAGCCCAAACGTAGCTCAACCACGGATCCAACCAGTCTATCTACATATCTAGCTACACCACATAAAATATAGGTAAACTAAACTAAACCAGAACCTGTTGCCTTGAGTAGTGAGTAAATAATAAAACTTGAGTAAATATAAAACTATGCAAATACAAGTGTTGAGTATATACTGAGATTAATTGAATATAAAGTATTTTGTTAAAGCCGGTTGTCAACAGTAACACACGCCATCACCGAGGTTAGGGCAAAAAAGGCAAACTACCATATAATGAAGATTTCCGGTTGTTAGGCAAATAGACCCGACCCTAAATTGTTATTTTGAGCGCTCTATGTTGCACACACATTTACAAAATGTTTAGTAAATAAATGGAATACAATACGAAATGTGTTTTTTCTTATATGGGTAACTTCCTTACAAACCAGTAAAAAATAGGCACAGTTAGGGAAAGATAACTAAAAACAGGTAATCAATATCAGAATGTGTTCACCATATCTCGAATGTAGCGTTCCACCTTAACTGAATCTGCAGGAAGGAAGTCGCACTCCTCTCCGCCGTCCAGTCGGAAACGAAAGGACAGTGACTGGTGCGACGTTACATTTCCTAACAAACATAACGGACCTAATTACGAAATCGTTTTGATGTTTATTACATTTTCTATTTCGGGTGCTGTTCCGTAATAGATTCGCTCTTCCTGCTAATAAGATCGGTACATGAGGAGAAATGGCGGACATCGAGGATGATGTTGACGACCCGCCCATTGCGCCCAATATCGTCTGTCCGCTTGTCACTGTTTCGGACCTACCCAGCCCCACAGCAGCAGGTAAACACAACATTTTGAATTGTTACGTCCAGACAATACAGTACCTTCAGTCTGAGATATTAGCTCAATTTACTGAAACGATACTATGTTTACACCTTACGTTGCCTCCGCAGGCGTAATTGTGCGTAATTACGCAACCTTCAACGATTATATTACATATTTACTATTGGTAGACTCTCAGTAAGATGTGCTACTATGTTTAAACTGCATGCATCTTCCGTAACTGCTACAAATTATGCAATTGATAACATCAAAAAATCAGTTCAGATTTGCTATATTTGAGTATCATGGGCTATATGTACCATAATGACACACTAAAATCATTAGCCTGTTTGTATGCATGGAAGTCCTGTTTAGAGCCACTTTGCAACCTGGTGGTAATAAAAAGTTTATTAAATTAATTTGTATCAGCTAGCAGGACATATTTTTGGATCATTTAACTTAGCTCTCTGTCTCATCCAGGTCGTAACCTGAAGGAATGGCTGCAGGAGCAGTTCAATAAAAAGCCTGAGGATCAAAGTGAGGATGCACTGCTCCACAACGCTGCTTACGTAGGAGACCTGGACACTTTGAGGAACCTGCTGCAGGAGGACAGCTTCAGAGAGTGAGATTAGGGGACCACTTTGCCTTGCTGCACCAGCCTGTTATGCAGAGTCCCTACTAAATTCCTAATACCAATGGCCATTTGTCTGAGTTGGTAGAGTATGGAGCTTGCATTGTCATGGTTTTTGGTCTGTTACCACAATGAAAAGACCTGTGGTCTCACTACTATAAATCGATCCGGATAAGAATTTCTGCTAATTTAAACATAACTGTAAATGATTGAGGGAATATTTGCTGCATTCTGCTGTAAACAAGTAGCACAGCAATGTTTCGCGAATATTCTTGCAACATAATGTGAATGTTTTATACAACATTTCATATTTTTATCATTGTGAACATACAGTTATAGTGTGAGAAAATTTTCCGCAACTTGTTCTGGGATCTTTCACAATTTGAATAGGTAGTACATGCAAATGTCATATGCACATATTAATTCATCAAAGTCACGCAGTCACTACCTTGCCTCTTTCATAACCAACACAATCATATATTTAACTTCTATAACTGACAATACTGTGTCTTTTGACTTGCTCCTGCTGACCTAATCTACCAACCTGTATGAATTCTTTCCAACCCTAATACAGCAAACCTCATTTCTAAAATTAGCTGAACGAAAATGTGAATGAGTCCAGAACAAACCGAGATGGGATGGAATCCTACAGGATGGTAAGCTCTTCAGGAACAGGTTTGACATCACTGGTGTTTATAACATCTCTCACATATTTCACTGTCAGGCGGATCAACGAGAAGTCTGTGTGGTGCTGTGGTTGGTTGCCCTGCACCCCTTTGCGCATTGCGGCCACGGCGGGTCACGGTGCTTGCGTAGCCTACCTGATTGGCAAGGGGGCTGAGGTAGACCTAGTGGATGTGAAGGGACAGACGGCCCTCTATGTGGCAGTGGTCAACGGACACTTGGACTGCGTGACCATCCTCCTGGAGGCCGGTGCCGACCCCAATGGTAGCCGCCACCACCGCAGTACTCCTGTCTATCACGCTGCACGGGTCGGCAGGGTGGACATACTCCAAGAGCTTATCAGGTGCGTGCTGTAACTTTTCAGGGGACGAGGTACGAAACGCTATGGGCTGCTATATTGTCCTCTACTGAACACACTACAAACCTTCAATGGCCAATGAGCTAGTTGGAAGCCTACCTTGCCTAGTTGGAAGCATACAGTGCCCTCCATAAGTATTCCTACATTCAAGTAAATATTTAGTTTTTCATTGCACACTCTAGGTGTATGTAAATACAATTCAACGATGAAAATGAGGCAATAGTAGACTGTCACATTTTTTTCTGGCTGTTTCAATACATAAAGAAATAAGACAGCACTTTCAGAGTTCTATTCCCAAATCAAAAGTTTGGAATATCCTGACAAATGGCAGCAGCAGAATGAATTCAGATGGATACAAAGTATCTTCGATTCCTATCCGATCATGGGACTGGCCAGGTCAATCCATTGATTTCAGTCTGATTGAATATGCATTTCATTAGCTAAAGAGTAGACTGAAGTGAGAAACTCTTCAAAACTTACAACAGCTCAAATGGATCCAGTAAAGGCCTGGCAAACCATCTCAAAACATTGATATTAAGAGTTAGGTGCTGTCATTAGGGTCACACACTCACTGCTGTTATTTCATGCAAAGTATATGCAACTTAATACTAGCATTCATATGTCTTACATTTGTTTTACGTTTAATTTTCCCAATAAATATGCTTGCATAATATGGGGGGAAAGGAACTTTGAAAGTGCTGTTATTCTTATTCTGTTAAAACATATTGTGTGTTGAAAGACATAAATAAATAGTCTGCGTGGCGTAGTTGGCTAAATTGCTGCATTGCAGGACAGTCTATGTCCCCATACTCAAATCTGGCCCTGAAACCCAAGATCACTCAATTTCTTCATTACAACCCTCTAATCCAGCATTTATTTAGACTTGGGACACCAGGTGTGGTAGAACAGAAAACCATCAGGCTCCGGCCCACGTAGGGTCAGATTTAATTATCCCTGGTCTACGTCATGATAGCCAGTGGTTCAAGTCTGACTTTCCCCGGACCTCCTGCATGAGGCAACACAAATTGGTTTAGTGCTGCCCTGGATTTGGGTTATATAAATCAGAGTATTTATCCTGCCAAGTTGCTCTTTGGCGACTCCTTGTGTCCAGATTGGGCGCGTGTAAATTAATTTACGGAAGTATAGTGAGAAGGGTCCAGCTGCGGCCTGTAGCCACTCACGCCACGCCCCTGCTCACGCCACGCCCCCCGCTCACGCCAAGCCCCTTAGTAGCTGGCGCTAGCTATATGTACTGTACATACTGTAGTAGCACAACATAATGATTACATATCCTTGGTTGTCTAATGTATGGTTCATTACATCCATTGTTTGTTTAACATTAGTGAATACTTTAGAAAATAAACGGCGTGGAGTGAGCGGCGACAGTTTGTTTATGTTTCGCGTTCATGAGCACAAGTATAGTTTGTTCTTTTAATACATCCAATCGTAGACGTGGCGAACTCAACTCGCCGT
>JACXGM010006707.1:20422-32296 GCA_016801145.1 Umbra pygmaea | reverse complement strand
TATGGAGTCAGATTTATAGATATTATGTATCTACGAGGCAATTAAGATCTGTTAAGATCATTCTCCACGCTTTCTATTAAGCCATTATTACCTGTTTAACTCAGAACAATAATTAAGGGAAAAAGAAATATATCGTTTATTAATGTATTAATTTATTGTGCATATTAATGGTATTCTCTCAAATTCCCATAACTACAATGTAACTTCACAAGTTCATTGTACTCATCAATTATTCTGTCATTAAACCACATGCTGTCATTGCACAATATGTTATAATCCTCCTTGGTAAGCGGAAATTTGAGCGTTTTTGTTGTTTTTGGAATTTGAAGTTTTGATCCAGATGAGTCATCAATTGAGCATTTGTCAGAGCACAGATGACTTTTGTATTCCTGAAGAAACTTTAACACTTTTTCACTGTGTTTCTTTTCATATGATACCAGATAAAACACATCTTGCTTCAAGAGGTCTTTGACCTTCTCTAAGGTAAACCCTGCACTGGTTGTTGGTACTTGAGGGCAGTCAATATACCAGAGCTTGCCATGGAGTGTGTATGTTTTATGAAAAGGGTAATTGTCAGAAAATGCCATGATACTAGATAATTCGAAGAGATGTGTGCTATATATGCAGGACAGTTAAAAGTCCTGGGGTAAATAGATCTCTGCTGGCCTGTCTACCTTCACAAATAATGTCATTGGAGCATGTGTGACATTAGAAGTTGATCCCTGAAAGTCATTGGCAGTGTTACATGTTTTACAAATATTTTCTTCTAGGAATGCTTGAAGTGAAAGATATTCCTTAATGCCTCTCTCTGAGATATGACTTGGTTCCACTATCAGGTATTTACCTTGGCTACATATGTCTATATTCTTGCAATGGCTGCATTTTTTTGAGATTGAACTGTGAATGTTGAGGAGGTCATTAGCTAAGAAATTAGCAGGTAGCATTTCCTTCACAAAATAATGTATGATGTCACACACATCATTGCTTTGAAGCCTCTGTTGAAGCATTGGTTGTGTAGTCTGCCCGGTTTTAGCAGCATTGAAATGTGAAATGGCTTTGCTGAACTGTTGATTTGGACTCAAATGGTTTGCTTCACATAATCGTTCATGGCATTCTTTGAAAGCAGACGTTTGCTTCAGAAAAGTCAACACAGGATAAGCTTTACCATCACGTTGCTTGGGGGAAGAGCTACATGTTGGAATTACATCACTATCTGAGTCTGACTCACTGGACTGTACTTGTTCACTGATATCCTCACTGATGCCTGAGATTTTATCATGGTCCTCCTTGCATAATTTATAGAAATATACAACTCCTGCTGTCTCCTCAATTTTGGTAGACTCTATAGAGATATGTCTGTCATCAGCCTTAATTCTAACAGAGTCACATATAAGATGAGACCAATAATGTCCTTTGTTGTCTTTTTTCCCTGAATGGCAGATTACTGAGCTCAATCTGTAGGTGATCTTTTTATTGTCAACAGCTGAAAGATGAATGAAGTGAGAGGGGGTTATATGGTTTGGCATTAGTGTGCCATTTGACCTTACACGTGACACATGAATTACAACAACATCTGGAGTGTTGGTCCAAACCATTTGTCTATTAAGAATGGATCCACATTCTCCACATGTGCCTGGTGCTTCTCCTTTTGTAATCAATTGGTTAAGAAGAATGGCAAGCTCACAATGTTTTTGGGGCAGTGGAATGCTAAATATTGATGTGAAGTTTGAGTCAATGTATGAACTACTGCTTTGACAACTTTTACAACTATCTGAATGTTTAATATTGCCCTCAGATTTTATCCCTAACATGTCTAAGCAAGGTAAAAGTGGGCCAATCAAATCAAGTGGATCATTTTGTCTATTTGGAGACAAAGATGGACATTTTTTCATAAAATTGTTTATGTATCTCAGCTAAAACCCGATTCATCTCTTTAGGCAGGAAAGTGGTCCCTGGATGCAGCACTGCTGTCTGCATTACTTTAGCAATGTAATCTATTCTGTGCGTACAATTTGTGATGAAAAGTGGTTCTATGCTTATTAATGTGTCTTTAACAATCTGGAGATGCAGCAAACACTGTAGTGTTTAATTCAGCCAACAGTTTTGCCTGTTATTGGAGAATTTACATATGGTTGTCATCATGCCCCTGTCGGAATGCTGCTTAGGTGTGGTGTCAAGGAAAACAGATTCATTATACCCTTCTGTCATACTCCTTTTTACCTTCTTATTCAGAGAAAACATTTTAGAATTGACATTGGGGGGCATTTGAAAAGACCTTCTAAGGTGTTTTGGTATTTTCAGTCTTTTATTCCAACTTTCTTCAGGCTGTGGGTCAATGTCTTGTCTTTTTCTTTTGATTTGATTGATTTTTTGACAAATGTCTCTTTGGTATGACACATATAATGTATGCAGTTTAGCAATACATTCATCAACACATTGTTTTTTCGCACCTAAATACAAATGTTTTGTGTTTTTGAAGGTTACTTCACTAACAGCCGTGCTTTTGTTGCTTGGCAGTACTTTTGAATATGTTGATGAAAATCTCTTTAAGTCTCCAGTAAGAAGGTCAGACCAAATAGGAATGACTGGAAGAAAGTTTTTGAAAAGTTTCTCTAAAAGAGTCTGTGAACAGTATAGGTTCCTCTCAGTGCAGTTGCCAAGATGAATGTTCTCAAATGTTAGTTCACGTATTTTCACAAAGCATTCAAGGAATGGAGATTTGGAAGACGTGGCCTTTTCACTAAATATATTTCTGTCAGAATCCTCTGCTAACGCACCTTGGAGTTCATTAAAGGAATTGTCTGGATTATCTGGCTCATTTCTAATACCTAATGTTTGTGTTCGTTTCTTGATTTTGTCAATCGAGCAACTTACTAATGAGGAATTATTTCTGCTACCAAGAACTATGCTGATGTCAACAAGAATGTCACAAATGTCTGCAAGACTTGTGGCATTCAGTAGTAAACTGAAGATGTACATTCCCATCTTGTACCCATCTTCCTTCTTACTGTACTCTTTTTTACAAAGTTCACTAGCTTGTCACATCAAATTACTTTTACATGCTCGTATGACACAGAAATCTAGATCTGTGGAGGTAGCCTCTCCTTTCACTATTTTCCAGCATCGTCTCAAATACTGCTCCATAGTATCTCCATTAAATACTCTAATTGCTGCTTGTAGCAATACTATGGACCTATCACTATTCATTTGTATGGGTATTGTGTTGCTACCACACACATCCCGCTCTTTGTCCTGTATTGCATTTAATAACTGTTCTATAGCTCTGTGTGTGTGCTCCTCACTAATCATAAATGCAACTGGAGCTGAACCATGGGGTGAAGTTACTACAATCTCATAGTATAAAATCCTTTTTTTTTCTCATAGTATAAAATCGTGCCAGAGTCGGATCCCCCCTCTGTAAAGCATATTATCTTTAGTGGGGCAACTTGCCGAACCTGAATGAAACCCTTAATTTTGGATTTTGTCATGTCCTCATTTATAAATGTTTCTCTTAGCTTCTGCAATGACACTATTTCATCACAATCCAAGAAGTTCTTAGTATGTTGTTCCAATTTATTTTTTCTCATTACAGAAGAATCCTTTCCCACGTCACTTCTATTATTTGCTGCCAAAGACCTGATGTCAGCTCTGGCTAATCGGTCCCTGTATACCTGATGTGCTGCTACATTTTGTAATGAACACGCAAGTTTCTCTCTTTCTGGGGCTCTTATTGGTCTAGCCAAAATGTCTCCACAATGTCTAATGTCTCCACAATATGTCACATTGAAGTTCAAAAACTCCAATGATTTCAAAACAATAGTGAATTTTAAGGTGCAGAAAGAATGTTTACAGTAACCATTCAGTTTTAGATAGGGATTATTTAACTGTCTTGTTTTACTTACTGAAAAGTAGTGGTCCTTAAACACAATTGTACAATAAGGATTTGATTCCTTTACTTTTGCTGCAAATAAGCCCTCCCAGCGATATCCTTTAATATATCCTTTACCTCTTTGTGAATGTAGCTTTTCCCATTCACTGGGGGTCAGTGTAAACACTGACTCACTTGGGGTTTCATGCCTAAATTCATAAAATGTTGCTTCTTTTGACAAAATACACTGAAGTGTTTCCATGCTTATTTGGGTTCCTGGTTGCTGAACATTTTCATTCACAGAAACATTACAATCAAATTTTTCAGTGTTTGTCAATTGTTGAACATCTACTTGTTGGGTTACTGTCTGTTCCATGTCATTATTACAATAACTTTCGCTGTGTACATGTTCCTTATCAGTTAAACTACAATCTGACATATTTGTGTCTATGTGGGAACTGTGTTCGTCAATGTTATCAACTCCAGAATTTTGAGATCTATGCTTATTTTCTCTTGACAAAACCTTATTTGATTTCTCATTTTCATTTAGGGAATCAGAAATATCTTCCTTTTCACAATTTACTGTTTGTACCATTTGGTCTTTTACCTGTCTATCACAAGTATTTTGATCCATTGGATTTGCACTTAAAAAAAAAAGATTCTTGGTAAATTCTTGTGTTTACTTGGAAGGAACATGAGCTTTCATTGCATGCGTAAGTATTTGATTCAACTTCCTTATGCTTGTCTGGAGATACACCTACACAATCAAAGTGATACCAATTTGCACAGTAATCACATGCTAGCATTGGTCATTTGCTCTTATTTGGTGATTTACAGAAACAAAACAATTTTTTGGTTCTCCTAAACTGTGTGACATATTCGTAACCATATTTATTTTTTGATGCATTTCTCCTCCCGACTATTTGTTTGATTGGTGTTTTTGGATCCTTTACTGTAGTGTGTTTAAGTGTGTTGTGTTGACATATATTAGCGCTGTCACTTGTATTTTCTATCTCATCACAGATGGGTGACAGATTTAAAGAGCTGGCCAACTTCACCTCTTCCTGAATCGATTTAACAAGCCTTTGAATGTTACCCATATTATTGGTCCAAATATGCTTAAGATCTTTAACACTCTGTTTAGAAAAAATGGGCTTTGTAGTTGGCAACTTGCATATTTTGGAAATGTCCTCCCAAAATTGGAAATCAAAAGTGTCTTTATGCTGCATCACAGCATGTATTGCCTTTGAAATCATGAGATAATCTACAGATTTTGTTTTACTTGTTCTTTGATGAATCCTATCTTTCTGGTGTTCCCTGTCGCCACGACTACCCCCATATAATCTATCTGTCAAATTCAGTGGTTCCACAGCATTAGTGAAAAGTGTCATTTGTTGAGTCATAATGTTCTTATCTAAGCCAGTTTCAGTACTCTTAACTCCACAGTTATCTCTGTCATCACAGTCAACAACATCCCTATCAGTACACTCAACTGTTACCATACCACTAGGTTGCTCCCTAACATCTCCTTCCTGTTGATTAAGAACTTCGTTAACACCAAAGTCCAGCACCACCCCTGTACCAAGCGCTTGTTGCCTCAGCACGTTATGGTCACTACATACTCCTTCCTTCAACCCATCTGACTCCAAACAACTTGCTGCTGGTAACCCTTGGCCATACAGCATCAAGTGCCTAGGGATTTCAGACTATATTTGGATAGAGTACATCTTACTGAACAGTTATGCATATTCCATGTTTAGGCTCAAGCGATAGTTTAGTTTTTATAAAGCAGAATGTACATGTTAAATTATGTCTTACAGTGAAATGAATGGGAGAGTGACGAGGGTCCCTGATTTAAGGTTTCTTGACCATACAGCATCAAGTGCCTTGGGATTTCAGACTATATTTGGATAGAGTACATCCTACTGAACAGCTATCCATAGTCCATGTTTAGGCTCAAGCGATAGTTTAGTTTTTATAAAGCAGAATGTACATGTTAAATGATGTCTTACAATGAAATTAATGGGAGAGAGACGAGGGTCCCTGATTTAAGGTTTCTTGGACATACAGCATCAAGTGCCTAGGGATTTCAGACTATATTTGGCTCAAGCGATAGTTTAGTTTTTACAGAGCAAAATCTGCATATGCAAGCATGGTATGTATAATGTAGGCACAATCATTGTTGTTTTAACCTTTTTATTAAATATTTCATTTTTTCACATAAATCAAACTTTCTACATGCTTAAAACATCGTAAAACTGGCCTTTGTATAGAGTTCACTAACTAAATAAAGTGTTATGCACTTTGATATGCATTGACCTTCGGGCATTTATTTTGAAGGTTTTCTTATTATACCGACCTATATGACGTAATCTGAAGTGTCGCCAGCATAAGATAGTGTCGCTGAAAGAACACAAGTAAAGAAATGTATGTCCAAAAGGTACAAGAAGGAGTACAAGCATAAAATAAATGAGATAAGAACTCAAACTCTTCTTCACAGAAGGAACATGCAGGGGAAATATCAGGTCTACATTTATGAATAAATTAATTGCATGGGTAATATATGTGTAAAGTTTTTATAAGAGTTTCTTTAACTTTATTGGAAACAATCTTTTAAATATGATAGAGTGGAATAGTCCTGTCTTGGCTTAATTAGGGCGTATTGCGTGTTTTGGTCGACACCTGTTGACTTACGCCTACAACAGGGGTTAATTGGGGGTTAAGCAGGAAATGCAAGTACTCAGTAAGTGGTGGGTTGATTTGTGGGTTGGTGCGTGTGTCACGGACCGGTAAACCTCGGTAAGCCTTTTAGTTTTCTGACCATGTTAGCAGGCAGCGGAGTATTATTCTGGCAGTGATAACTCATTTTGCTCGGTCATCGGTCGGCATACGGAAGACTTAACCGGAGCTAGGTCGATCATGAGGGCTGCCCGGTGTAAACACCGTTACAATGTATACAACACGTGTGTACTGTCCTGCCTCCTGGTTTTGTTATTGGTGTGTTCTACCTTTAATCTAGCGGGTGGAAATATCACACGTCATACCAGTCACTCTTCTTCGTCACAATTTCAACCCGGCGCGAGAAACCGCCGGCATAGCCCCAATATTAGGCAGAAAATCCACCAAGAGCCCCATCACAGTCCGCTTACAGAGGCGCAGAAAGCCGACCAGAATTTGCAGTACATGTTAAGTATGTATAAGAGCGCTGCAGATCCTGACGGGAGGCCCAAACAACATCGGAAATTCGGTTCGAACACAGTGCGTCTGCTGAGACCCACCACAACTAAAGTCAGGTCTCTGACGGCTTCTACAGGTGAGACTGAACCTATTCGATTGTTTTATTTATTGTTAGATTAAAATAATGGAAAATCTATAATCCCAGAGTGTTGTGAATTAAAGCCTTCTATTCTAAAACACCAATGATTGAGTTTAGGATTCCTAACTATAGTCAATGTGGGGTCCACAAAGCATTATATTACGAAACATGTAATGTACAAAACCAACCTACATTTTTAAACGTTTAAAGTTAATTTTTTTACATTTCAGTCATTAGCAGACTATCCAGAGGATATTGTACATTGTCTTACACTCTTGACATGTGGGAATCAAAACCATGTCTTTTGCATTACAAGTTCCATACTCTACTAAGATAAAAGATATGTGTAATAATGAGTACAGGTGGTAGAGCTTTTCATCATGGATCATTCTTTGCATCCTCTAACTTTGGTATGTGTATTTCAAATTTACATAGAATAATTTAACTGACTAGTTCAGCTCTTATGGTTTATTGTCATTCATAATAACAATTACAAAAAATTCTGTCAAATGATCTCATTGGTAGGTGGGCCATAACATATGTAACCTGTGTGTTTTCTGAATGTTTGATGTTAATATATTCTTACCATGTAACACTGTTTTAATTTAAAATTGTATCAGATCAAAGATTATTATTGACACCTATCCATATTTTATCCACCTGTTCTCCATTTAATTTTCCTTTGTTCTCTGACTAAATGTAATTTATCCCCTCGTTGATCTTTTCCTCAACAATGCTCCATCTGTAACATTCACTCAATTTCAATTGTAAGGGCTTTATTGGCATGGAAGTAATGTCTCCATTAGAAATGCAAGTGGAAAATAAGAAACACATGGTGAATAAGTAACAAAAATAAATACACTGACTTCTTTTGACATTGCATGCAAGTTTAAAATCTCTCAATGTGTCTTTGTACCTCTGTGTCATTCTCTTATATTGTTCCTCTGCAGACCTGCATTTCATCTACACAGTGGAGTATGACCTACAACCCCTCACCCTGGAAAAGCTAGTAAGAGCTTCCTTTGTGCACCTCCGTTCTCCCAGCACACAACAGCGCTTGCCTCTCCGCTGCAGGGCCAGAGTCACTTCCCCGGGTCATGGAAACTGGTCAAGCCCCCCTACACATTTCGGACACCAGGGGCGCCTAGTAACCCTTGAGTCCCACCAGCAGTGGATAGATACTGACATCACAGAGTACCTTGCCAGCCAGATGGTGAACCAGGAAGGGCCAAAAGAGGGGAATCACTTGATCCTCTTGGCCCACTACTGGTGCCTAGATCCTGGGTATCGACAGAGTGAGGGTTGGGGTGATGTGTTGAGGTTCAGGGCGAGAGGTGTACACGTGAGCGGGCGGACATCTTCTGGAAACCACCTGAATGCCCCTGCCCTCCTTGTCTTTTTCGACGAAGAGGAGGAGCCCAGAGAATGGGGCGATGTCACCCGAAAAGATGCGTCCACTTTGGGGGTGGGAGTATCGGGTACTCTAGATTCCCATCACCCAAGGGCTCGCCTCCGTCGTGCCAAATCCCCATCGTTCATCCCCAATGGCTACAAACCTCCAGGCAGTATCGTCTCTGACATCCCAGGCTACCGTAGACCCCCAAGCTCATCGCCCAAGAACCTGTGCAAGCTCTACTCTTACCGGGTGACCTTCGCCGCATTGGGCATGGCGCATTATGTGGCACCGCCACAGTACAACCCTCATTACTGCAAAGGGGATTGTCCACGGATCCTCCACTATGGCCTGAACCCCTCCAACCATGCCATCATGCAGACCATGATCAAGGGCAAGGGGGTGGATGAGGTGCCGTCGCCCTCCTGCGTGCCGTACAGGTACAAGCCCTTGAGTGTTCTGGTTCTGCTGGAGGACAACAAGACTGTGGACTATAAGGAGATCGAGGACATGATCGCTGAGTCCTGCACGTGTCGCTAGTTGTAGCTGTGGGATGGTCTGTGCTCTTCCGCATGCCTCTGAACTTGGAGCAGAAAGTGATTGCTAGGTTTTGCATCAGGCCCCTACGAACTGTGGAATTTGCTAGATTCCACCGCATTTGATACATCGACGTGGGCAGGCTTGTTTATTCGCTGCCCGTGCATCTTCAGAATATGAATAATCCGCTAGTCGTTTAAAATTGCAGGGCCTATTGACAAGTTTTTGAGGACTTCGGTCTCTGTTTTGCACTTTAATATGGAATTCTTTGAAATGTCAGGAAAAACATTTTGCCCCCAGTCTGTCTTGATGTATTTTTTGACGATGTTAATGTAATCAATGTTCACTCCTACTGTGTTTTGTGTATTTTTTCTGTCTTTATTTCTGTGTTTTTGTCTTTATTTTTTTTAAATTCCTGTTAATAGTAATTGTTAAATTTATATGGCCTGCTGCCCTGAAGTGATGAAGTAATGGAACCCACCTGATTGTCAGGAGGCAAATCTGTATGATATGTACATATTGGTTCCACACCTTTGGGCTGCCCCTCATTCAGTTTGGGTGTCTTTTCACCAAAAAATAACACACAAGGGAATTAAGCTTTTTAAATGTCAATAGTGTATCCCAAATGGGTGTGATTTTTGGAGGATGCCTTGAGAGTTTGTTGCATTACTGGCAGTTCTTGCTGGAAAATGTACTTAACAAGAAATCCGATAAAGAAACCAATGGAAACATAGGGAAATGTGCAATTTAAGTCTTTCACAGGAGCTATGAATGTATACCTACAAGATTAAAGTTTTATCAAAAGCATAATAAAATAATATTTTGTAAAAATAATTTGACATTGTTGTCTTTTACAGTATGGCTAGGTTGATTTGATATTTACTGAATTGGTAATCTGCTATTAATGCTCTGTCTTTAGTTTGTTGTTTTACATTTGATCATTTTAATGGAGTGAGGATTTATTTTAAACTTTTTACTGGCCTGGAAAATGTATTTACTCTTGGAATAAGTATTACTTTTACTAGTGTTTCTCCATACATAACATTATTTGTATTCCAGGATTAGAATGAGAATGTGAGTAGATTAAATTGACCATATTATGTTACTGATGTTTGTTCATGTTGCAGTGGACAAAATTGGCCTTATTGATGAACAGAAGCTAAATATCATACTATCGTGTTGTTATACTGGCCCCTGGTGGAATCAAGTCACAACTCAGCAATTGTAGCATATTCTACCAACAGAGCTACAAAGATTAACATGATGTTTAGAATTTGGGGTTTGTGTAGCAAAGGGGTTTGTTGAGCAAGAGGTGCAGGAGACAGAGTTCACATAGGGCCTAGTGTAGACTGATTTTTGGTCTTTCATTTCAATTCGTGCCCATTTAAAACCTAGGCCACCAGGTGCCGGGAAAATCCTTTAACTAATTGGTGACCTAATCAATCAGCTACAAGTTAAGCGAGAACCTGTGTACACTAGCCCCCTGTGGAACTGGTTTGACACCTGTGGTTTAAAGGTTAGAAGTAGCCTAGAGATGTTAGAGTAACAGCAGCCTCTAGGTGAAAATCATCTAAAGTCATTTAAAAAATCATGCAATTAAAAGGGGATTGATGATAAAGTTGTGCATTAATTACAGTAAGGAATAGTTTCTTTAGTTTGGGAGGAGGGCTGGCCAAACTATAGGTTAAGGAAAAAAAATACATGTATGTGTGGAACCCTCCCCCTCATTATTACCATTAAAACAATGTCTAAAGTCAGCATGAAAATGACATCAACATTCTGTTGCATAGCTTCCTCAGTCCACTGCATAGAAATAGAATGGATAGAAAGGCCATTGAACTGCTTTGCGTGGTTATTTGATTAGTACACAACAAAATGGGCATTGTTGTCATGGTGACAACACGCAAATTGGTTTAATGCAGAAGTAGGCCGCTAGATCTTTGCAATGGAATGGTACACAAAGATGGCTTCCGCTCTGACCATTCTGCTACATGGATTTAAGTTAGAATGGTTAGAATGGCCTTTCTATCCATTCCATTTCTGTGGTCCAATGACTCACACAAGCCACAAACTAGCTACATGCTACTTGCAGTAGACCTATGTAACCTACAGAGGGTGCTGTTAACATTTGAATCTGTTTCTGGCTTGTTTTCTACATAAGAACATTATTTATTATTTATCAAAGCATTGAGTTGGTATTTTTATTAGGCAAAACATAAATAATGTATTATTGAACTCCTGCAGGTGCTCTCTACCTGTTTCAGTTCCCATGAGTTTTTTTTTCCCTTTTGATGCTTATTTAACACAATCCATTTGAAAGGCTGGTGTTCTTCACAAGGCGATTGACACTAGTGACTGTCAAAAGGAGGCCAGTTTATATATCATTGTTTGTGTGACACGTACACACAAATGCAGCTTGTTTACTCCAGTGTTTGATACCAAAGTGAATGTAAGCAACCATGACTCAAAATATTATGTTATCATGAACGGGTAATTATTCCGTCCAAAGCTCTATGATTTATTTTCATACAGAAACTTGTGTGGAGTAAATTTTTGTTTGACCTACTAATTAAAGTAAGACTTTGTTTGACCTACTAATTAAAGTAAGACTTTGTTTGACCTACTAATTAAAGTAAGACTTTGTTTGACCTACTGATTAAAGTAAGACTTTGTTTGACCTACTAATTAAAGTAAGACTTTGTTTGACCTACTAATTAAAGTAAGACTTTGTTTGACCTACTAATTAAAGTAAGACTTTGT
>JACXGM010006707.1:0-20322 GCA_016801145.1 Umbra pygmaea | reverse complement strand
AAACAATATAATTATAGAGAACCTCAAAATACCAACGTGAGAAACACTGTAGTTTAGTAATGTTGAAATGGAACCAACCAGACAATTATTTAACCATAATTATTGGCACTATGAAAATGTTAAGTAACACATTTGAAGGGATTTTGGATCATTCCTCTATGCAGATCCTTTCAAGATCCTTGACAATCTTGGGTTTGCGATTATCATCTGCCCTCCTCAACTCAGCTCACAGGTTTTTGCTTGGATTGATGTCCGGCGAAACAGATGACCATGGCAAAACAATGATTTTGTTTCCACAGAACCATTTCTGTGTGGGTTTGAGGTATGTTTTGGGTCATTATTCTGATGGAAAGTCCATCTACGGCCAAGTCCCAGCCTTCTGGCAGAGGCAACCAGATTGTCAGCCAAAATTAACTAATACTTGGTGTAGGGCTGGGCAATATATCGATATTATATCGGTATCATGATATTAGACTGATTATCGTCTTAGATTTTGAATATCGTAATATCGTGATATGACAAAAGTGTTATCTTCCTGGTTTTAAAGGCTGGATTAGAGTAAATTGATGTAATTTTCTGAAGTTACCAGACTGTTGTATTATTTGCTTTTACCCCACTTAGTTATTATATACACATCAATGATGATTATTTATCAAATATTTCTTTGTAAGCACCAATTGTCAACCCTACAATATCGCTGCAATATCGATATTGAGCTATTTGGTCAACAATATCGTGATATTCGATTTTTTCCATATTGCCCAGCTCTATTTGTCATACTTACTCACCACATCCAATATGATTGAGCATTATTTTTTACTATAATAGATTTGAATATTAAATTGACAGAGATTAGTAAATGTTCCAAAACAATATCTGTATCTTGCACACGTCTTTGACAAAGAAAGTGCAATACTTTTTCTTTACATATGTGTACACATTTTCCAATAATTAAATATCGAGATATATATTTTTAGTCGTTAAAGCTATAAAATATATTGAGATATTTTGGGCCATATCGCCCAGCCCTAACTTGGTGGAATTCATTATGCCATCAATCTTGACCAGTGCCCTTGGACCACTGGAATTATAACAGCCCCAAAACATCACTGACCCACCGCCATATTTCACTGAGAGGTATGAGGTATGAGGTGCCTCTCTTTGTGTGCATCTCTGTTTTGACACCAAATATACCAATGCTGTATCTGACCAAAATGTTCAAATGTGGTCTCATCTGACCAGAGCACCTTCCAGTCATAATTTAAATTATGCTTGGCAAACTCCAAGTGCTTGCGTCTGTCTTGGGTTCAGGAAGGGCTTTCTTTTGGCAACCCTTCCATTGTGGATCTTCTTCAAGCCATTACCAGATGTATGATGGTCTACGATTATCTGTCTCTTTTGAACTGCCAGTTCTTTCATTTTCGGATGACAAAGGGATATTGCATGTGTGTCAGGCACATGCAGGGAGGGCTATAGGTGCCTGAGCACCTACCCATTTGCCTACGAACATCCAAAGTGCCCTTGTGACTGGCTATTTAAATTATCATTGCTTCGTAAAATTACACATTAACATGTAAGAAATAACGTGTGAATCAATTATTCGAGAATATTAAATGTTTTAAAGTAATAATATAGAAGTACACTTGGTAGCCATACTGTCAATGTTGGTAGCCTCGTCCCTCGTCTACCTGTGCAGCTGCCAGCAGGTGACATCATAGGCTATCAACATGACATTTCCCATTTGCCTGCATGCAAGAGCATCTGTTAAGAGTGAAAAGCAGGGTAAGATCACTGCAGAAAGCTCTTAAACATTTATCTATATTTTATCATATACGCTAAACTCTCTTTTTTACGAGTCTACCAAAGTACTAGATTACTGTTCACCTCACTGTTCTATCAATGATTTCACCTCGGGATGCTATTTTGGACACAAGGAGTTTCTGCCTTGGGAACCTACTTTGGAAACTTCCGCCTCAAAAATGATTGTCTACCTCGGAACGCTATTGGACAACAGAGGAGTCTCTCAACTACTGTGACCAGTCGAAAGCTAAGTAGCATGATGTACTGTATTTGCTGTTCTCTCCTTCTTGCTAAGATAGCTAAGTTAGAGGCTCGGCTTCAAGGAATATTCCAGTGTAGATAACGAATAGAACGCGTCTGAGCCACCAGGCAGTGTTGATAGAAGTAGCTATCCTAACTCCCCTGCACTGTCCTTGCAGCCGGACAATTTTCTCATGGTTGCTGGCAAAGGGCGCCGTCGGCCTGCTCGGCTGGTGTCAAATCCTAAACCACTGACAGACACTTTCAACCGGTTTTCCCCACTTGACTCTCTTGGGGATTGAGCGGCAGACGCGTCTAAGCAGGACACATGACAAAATGAAAAGCTTAGTAATCGGTGACTCTGTTACCCGTAATATTAGACTGAAGAATCAGCCAGCGATTATACAGTGTTTACCTGTGGCCAGGGCTACCGATATGAAGGCTAATCTGAGGTTGGTGCTAGCGAAATCAAAAACGGGCAAGGCACGGGGTATAGAGATATTGTTATTCACGTTGGCACCAACAATGTTAGGGTGAAACAGTCAGAGGTTACTAAGCAGAACATAGCTTCAGCATGTAAATTAGCTAGAATGATGTGTCGGCATCGAGTAATTGTCTCTGGCCCCCTCCCAATTATGGGTAGTGACGAGATCTACAGCAGACTCTCACAACTCAATCGCTGGCTGAAGACGGTGTTCTGCCCGTCACAGGAGATAGATTATGTAGATAACGGGCAATCTTTTTGGGACTCACCCGGAAAAAGAGTCAGGCCTAACCTGTTGAAGAGTGACAGACTCCATCCTAGCTGGAGTGGTGCTCTTCTTTTATCTAGCAACGTAGACAGGAGTCTAACTCCTATAGCCTCACCATGAAATAGGGTGCAGGTTAGGCTGCAGGCTATTAGCCAGTCTGATAGCTTAGAGAAGTCCACCACTAGCATAGCCAGTGAAGTGAGCTCAGTTTTCCTCATTGAGACTGTGACTGTATGGTGTACACTGTAGTAATCTTACTACAATAACGCCCTCCACCACTTCTGTCATCAATAATAAAGATTTTAATTACAAAAAAGACACTAACCTAAAAATGGGACTACTAAATGTACGATCCCTTACCTCAAAGGCAATTATAGTCAATTAACTAATTACAGATCATAAACTTGATTTGATTGGCCTGTGTAAAACCTGGCTTACGCCTGATTAATTTATTGCCCTTAATGAGGCCTCTCCTCCTGGTTTCATTGGTAACCATATTCCCTGTGAATCTCGCAAAGGCGGTGGTATGGCCTTAATTTATGACACTGATCTTAAACTTACACCCAAAAAAATGACTGGGTTTGTGTCTTTTGAGGTTTCAGTCATGAAACCTGTGCGGCTTAATCAATCTGTTTTTCTAGCAATTATCTACAGGCCACCTGGGCCATACACAGTGTTTCTTAATGAATTCCCAGAATTTTTATCTGGCATAGTAGTGATGGCAGATAATATTATAATTTGTGATGATTTTAACATTCATATGGAGAACTTGAGTGACCCTCTCCAAAAAGCTTTGATAGCAATAATTGATTCAGTGTGTTTTGTCCAACACGACTCAGGACCTACACACTGCCATAGTCACATGTTGGACCTTGTTTAGTCTCATGGCATAGGTGTTGTAGATCTCAGTGTTTATCCTCTTAATCCAGGAATTTCAGACCACCATTTGATTACATTTACTGTCACATCAGTAACTCCAATTGTAACCCAACTGGGGACTTTTAAGAGCCGTAATATAAATTCTCTAACAACCCAAAGGTTCTTGGATGCCCTTCCTGACTTCTTCTACCATACCAATGATGTCAGAATTGACACATCTGTGAATGAGATAGCTGAAGATTTATACCATATCCGTAACAGGAAACTTGCACACTGGTATACAGAAAACACCAGAACCCGAAAGCAAGCCTCCAGAAGATTGAAGCGGAAATGGCGTTCTACCAAGTTGGAAGTATTTCGACTAGCTTGAAATGACAGTACTCTGCATTACCGTAATGCACTTACTTCTGCCTGATCAGCGTATTTCTCTAACCTAATTGAGGAGAACAAAAATAACCCAACATTTCTTTTTGAAACAGTTGCAAAGTTAACTAAAAAGCAGAATTCCGCAAATGAAATAGGACTATATTTTGGAAGTAATGAGTTCATGAGGTTTTTTATGAAAAGATCATTACCATTAGAAAACAAATCACAGAATCCTCCCTTAAGAAGCGTATATCCCCTAAACTCATGTGTCCTGAGATTCTGCAGAACAGTCAGGATGTTGGCTTAAGAAGGACACATTTTAAATCCTGTATCCCTTGAGTCTTCCACTAAAATAGTAATGGCCTCAAAGCCTTCCAGCTGTCAACTGGACCCAAATCCAACTAAATTTCTAACAGTTACTTCCTGTGCTTGGCTCGCATTTGCTAAAAATAATAAATTGCTCTCTAATATCTGGGTGTGTAGTAAACTCCCTAAAATTGGCTGGAGTGAAGCCACTCTTAAAAAGTTATTTACAAACTACTAATATTGGTAGATGTTATTTACAAACTTTGATTTGGAGAATATTTTTTTACTTAATCAATGAAGCCTTTACCCAGTCTGGCTAAACAACTAGCGGCCTATTTCTAATCTACCATTTCTCTCAAAAATATTTGAAAAAGTGGTCACCCAGCAACTCAGTGCATTCCTAAAGACTAATAACACTTACAAAAAGTTCCAGTCTGGGTTTAGACCCCGTCATAGTACTGAGACTGCACTTGTAAAGATGAAAAACAATCTTCAAGTTTCTTCTGACCAGAGCTGTGCTTCTGGACCTGAGTGCTGCCTTCGATGCCATTGACCACAACATTCTTCAAGACAGATTGGAAACCTATATCGGGCTACGTGGACAAGTTTTTGCATGGTTCCAATCCTATCTATCGGAAAGATATCAGTTTGTATCTGTGGATGGTCTGTCCTCCAAAAAATCTAAGGTATGCTTTGGTGTTCCACAAGGTTCTGTTTTGGAACCACTACTGTTCTCACTATACATGTTGCTTCTTGTTGATGTCATCCGGAAACACAATGTCAACTTTCACAGCTATGCTGATGACACACAGCTGTACATTTCAGTGAAAAAGGGATAATCCCCAAAACTGCACACCCTGGAAGCCTGTGTTTTGGATATAAAAATTACATGACAGAAAATTACTTAGTTCTAAACTCAGAAAAAACAGAAATGCTTATTTTAGGTACCAAGAAACAAAGAGACCTGCTGTCAAATCTGGCAATAAACATAGATGGTTGTACAGTCATATCAGAAAAAACTGTAAAAGACCTTGGTGTTACTCTGGACCCAGATCTCTCTCTTGACGAACATGTAAAAAATATCTCGAGCAGATTTTTTCCCATCTCATGAACATTGCAAAAATTCGAAATTGTCTGTCAAAGAATGATACAGAAAAGTTAATCCATGCTTTTGTTACCTCAAGATTGGATTATTGTAATGTTCTCTTTTCTGTCTACCCAGTCAAAACCCTAAAAATACTTCAGTTAGTGCTTAACACAGCCACCAGAATTCTGACTAGAACTGCAAAATCGGAACACATTACCCCAATTCTAGCCCCTCTACACTGGCTACCCATTAAGTCTAGGGCTGATTTCAAAGTTTTACTATTAACCTACAAAGCACTACATGGACTTTCCACTACTTATCTGTCTGATTTGGTGCAACCATACATACCCTCACATACATTACGTTCACAAGATGCCGGACTCCTTACTGTTCCTAGAATTTGTAAACAAACAGCTTGTGGAAGGGCTTTCTCATATAGGGCGCAGATGGCTCAGTGGGTAGGGAGTCAGACTTGTAGTCAGAAGGTTACCAGTTCGATTCCCGACTGAGCCATATGTCGTTGTGTCCTTGGGCAAGACACTTTACCCTAATTGCTCCCAGGTCGTTGCTGTAAATAAGAAATTGTTCTTAGTCAACTTACCTGGTTAAATAAAGGTTAAATAAAAAAAATATATATATAGAGCTCCAATTTTGTGGAATGATCTGCCAACCCATGTGAGAGATGAAGACTCAGTCTCAACATTTAAGTTATGCTGAAGACTCAACTCTTCAGTAAGTTCTATGGTATAGTGTATTCTGGTCCAGGATGCTAAAAGAGAAAGGCGGCACTATGTGATGAACCGCCCATGCTGGCTTGCCTGGTTGGCTCCCCACTCTCCACTGGGATATCCTTACTCCAATGCTACCCCTGCGGTGGTTACGGTCTGCTGGTGACCCTTTGGAGGTGTGGTCTTGGCAATGTGGGTGGGTCGGAAGCATGCCTGCTTGCTCCTGCGCTAGGCTTTCCTTGTTCAGGACCACATCTCTTGTCCCCCCCCATCTCAGCCCCAGATGTTATGCTGCAATAGTTTATGGACTAGGGTTTTTCTGTCCCCAGAGGCAGTATATATTCATTTTGGGGTCAGAGCTGTATCAAGGTACTAGACCCAAGGTATGCCCACTCTAATGTTCCTGATGTCATGTTCATCCTAGGAGGACCCAAACCCTTGGAACATGCGACAGGACCATGTGGCCTGATGACTCCTTCCTGTCCTGCTGTGCTGGATCCCACGTCACTGCGGTTGATGATCACGTTTCCACCTGGTGACGCCAGCTTTCATCTCCCGGGGGCTTTACATTCTCCCTTCACAAGACCACTGAACTGTATTGACGCTACATAAAGACTATGGTCACAGCCCACCCAGAACCGGCTCTCCTTAGAGCTGCTTAGAGCCCCGCCACCACTAGGGGGCCCCCTAACTATAGATGGTACGCGCCGGTGTCGTCGCGGTTTAACAGTCAACCAACCGTGTAACATTAAAATTGTTGTCTTGCTTGGACTTGGAAATTTGAAAATGAAACAAATCTATCCATCGGGAGCAGAAAAAAGGAAAAACAAGAAGGATGACGACGAGAAGAGACAAGTACAAGGTAAGTTAATTTTTAATAACGTAATTTAAGTTAAGGCGTGGTAACATTATGCCAGGCGACTCAGGCCTAATATTAATAGACACGCCCTTAACATAACTGTTAGTTATTGTTACTTTACCTTTACTTAATTAATTTGCAAGTGTATGCTTAGTCATTAATAGAGTAACTAATGAAAAATTCGGTTGGAACTTGGTGCAGCTGACGTTAGCTAGCTGGCCGTCAATTATGCTGAATCAACATTGCTTGCTTGCGGTATGGTCCAGCCGTCAGGCCCAGCTCTGGTCTACAGTCAGATTGCCTAGAGACAGACCCATCTCTTATGAATGTATTTTCTTTTCTTTAGTTAACGTTACATGAGTTACACTATTTCTGGTAAAGAAAAAAACGAAAAATCTTTGTCTCAATACACAATTTGTTTAATTAATTATAAACTCAATAGTTAAATTATTGAACATTAGAGAAAAAGAAAGAGAAAGAGCAATCATTTGACAAGTTAAAATCAAAATGAAGTTTAAAATAAAGCGGTTAAATACAAGCTTTTTCTTCTGGTCTTCATTGAATAGGCAATTAAAGATTATTAATAATTGTAATATATATACTAATATAAAATATTTTATATATTGTTAAGCTAAATCACCCAGACCTTTTAAACCTAAAGAAAACACTGTGTCCTCTCTGAAACATTATTGAATGATGATCGATACAAGACACCTAAAGGCAAAATGGATTTGTGGTAAATTTTGGTAAAGTATGTAGTACTGTATGTAATCATAAATTGTGAAAAATGTCTCACTCCATGCTGTGAAGGTTTAAAATATGAACAGTATGTAAGAGTTAACCAACCAATAATTAAATAATATAATTTTACCTTAGATTTCTTTTAATTTACTCTTAACATTATTTTCTGCTCACACTTACTGTAAAAAACACAATTTCACTTTCTCAGGAGGAGCCATTCTTAAATATTTTGGTGGTCGTGGAGAAACATCTCAGTAGGCTGACACCAGAGATGACACAAGTAAATTTTTCACACTGCCTTTTGAATAGTTTTATGTGCAACTTTAAACATAGCTAATTTTCCTCTTGCCAATAAAAAATGTAGTTTTATTATCACAATTCACTGTGTTGTCTTATTGTACTTTAATATTAATTTAAGATTAATGTGCTTTATCTACTCTGCATACTGTATTTATGATTATATTATAATCTCAACAGCTGGAGGAGGTGACTATTGCTGCTTCAGTAGAGCAAAGCGAACGGCATACCACAATGGATAATGTTGCTGGTAAGTTAGCTATATATTGTTAATGCTAAATAATTAATATTTATTTGTTTACAACAAATTGACCTTTAAAATAAACTTATGTATGATATAATGATGAAAACTAACATAAGTAAAAACAAAGAAAACAACTAGGCCTAATCACAATGATGTTGATGTTTTTATTTCATGTCAGGCCCATCATTATCATGCCACACTAAAGGTGATACAACATTTTCATCCCGTCCGGTGCTTATCCCTGCTGGTTCCAGTGATACAGTTGGTAAGTTTAGTTTGTTCCCACAATATGTTTCTACCTCTGTTATTAACTCAAATGTTTTGTACACAAGTAGCTAAACATTTCCCATCTAATCTTACCACAGTTTCAACTACAACTGCTGATCTAAGCCAACTGACCTCTTCGGTTACTTGGATCCCTGCTCCCCCACCAACTGATCCTGCTCAGTGGCCATCAAAACTGTCTGACCAAGTAAGGGATGACTTAGTTTACAGAGTAATGTAGACTGAGACTTTGAATTCCCAAAGTCCCATTTGCACAGAAGCTTTCACTACCATCATATGTTTCGAAACCTTTCAAATGGTGAGGACGTTAAACGTGACTGGTTAGCATACTCAAAGCAGAGTGATGCAGTCTACTGCTTTTGCTGCAAGTTGTTTTCATGAAAGTCATCAAAGCTTGCCACAGAGGGTCAGAATGACTGGGTCAATATCAGTGCAATATTAAAGTCCCATGAAACCAGCCCAGATCATGTTAAACATTTGTTAGCATGGAAGGATTTGGAGCGTCGACTTAAAGCAGGAAAAACAATTGACCACACTGCGATAGCTCTCTTGCAAGCAGAGCAGAATCGATGGAGGTACTCAAATGTTTGATCAGCATCATTCAATCACTGGCTGAAAGAAACCTTGCTCTCAGAGGATCAGAAGATACCATCAACAGTCCAAACAACGGCAATTTTCTGAAAGAGGTAGAACTTCTTGCAAAGTATGATCCAGTTTTAAATGACCACGTCAGATGCATCAGCTCTGGTGAAAATCACACTACCTACTTGGGGAAAATTATCCAAAATGAACTCATTGCTTGTATTAGTGGGAAATACTTAGCATTATGGTGGCAGAAATAAAGCAGTCAAAGTATTTTGCTATAATTTTAGATTGCACTCCCGACATCAGTCACCAGGAACAAATGTCAGTTGTCAGAATTGTCACCACGTCAACACCCCAAGAGATTAAAGAGCACTTTCTGGGTTTCCTACCTGCTCCAGAGTCCACTGGCCTTGGCCTGTCTTCATTGATTTTGAACAAGCTGGAGGAGCTGGGCATCCGTTTTCAAGACTGCAGGGGTCAGTCATATGATAATGGCTCCAACATGAAGGGGAAAAATAAAGAAGTGCAGGCCAGGCTGCTTGAAAGAAATGCTTTTGCTCTTTATGTTCCATGTGGAACACACACCCTTAATCTAATGGTTGCAGATTCAGCAAAGCAGTCAGTAGATGCCATCAGCTTCTTTGGCATAATCCATAAGCTTTACAACTTGTTCTCTGCTGCTCCTCAGAGGTGGACCATTCTTAAGAAGCATGTCCAGATCACGCTGAAGTCATGGAGAGACACGATGGGAGAGTAGAGTCAACAGCATTCAGCCTTTACGGTACCAAACTGAAAAAGTCAGAGAGGCCTTGACTGACGTCAGAGACCAAACAAATGATGCTGCTGCAAGAATTGAGGCCCAGTCATTGGCAGAAGAAATAGGATCATTCAGATTTCAAATCTGTACAGTGGCCTGGTTTGATATCCTATCCAAAATCAACATTACCAGTAAACTCCTGCAATCTGCCAACATGCAGCTTGATGTTGCTGTCAATCTTATTGACAAAACAAAAGAATCTCTGTTGAACTACAGAGACACCGGTTTCTCTGATGTCCTGTCAAAGGCGAGTGAATCATGTGAGAACTTGAATGTTGAGGCAGTGCTGGAACAGATGAGGATTCAAAGCTTAAAAAGGCAGTTTAGCTACGAGGCAGCAGATGAGACGGTGAATGATGCAGTAAAGAGAATGGAGGTAACATTCTTTAATGTTGTTGTTGACACTGCCATCCAGTCACTGGAAGATCGCTTCAAGTCACTAAAGAATGTAAAAGATAAATTCAGTGTTTTGGTCAGTTTCACTGACACGGATGACGATGCACTCAGAGAGCACTGTGAGCTACTTGGCAACACACTGACTGACGAGGAGGAGACTGACATTGACTGGCAAGAACTGACTGCAGAAATCCAGAGTCTTCCAGTTCCAAACTTACCAAAGGCAATGACAGCATTTGAACTTCTCAATTTTCTCCACCAAAAAGGGCTGACTTGGCTTTATCCAAACCTTTGGGTTGCATTGATAATAGCCTGCACACTACCAGTGACAGTAGCCTTTGCAGAAAGGAGTTTCTCAAAGCTGAAGCTTATAAAAACTTACCTAAGGTCCTCCATGGCACAAGAACGCCTCAGTGGTCTGTCAATCATCAGTGTCAACCATCAGGTTGGAAGCAAGATGTCCTATGATGACATTATAGAGGACTTTGCATCTCAAAAAGCAAGAAGACAAACCTTCTGAGAGAAAAAGTCATGAGAAGGAACAGGGAATAAAAAGGAGATGGGGTGAATTGAAAGTTTGTGTTTTTTTTTAGGGTTTTAGACTTATTTTCTTCCTTTTTTTCTTATTTATATTATTTGCTTATTTATTTGATTACATTATGTATCATTATGTATCACCCATCATATATATCTTCATTGTTGGACAATAATTGAACACTGATAAACAAAGTTACCTTATTACAATGGGCTGTGTACCTTCAGATCCCCCACCCGGTACAGCCAGAAGAGGACTGGCCACCCCCTTAAGTCTGGCCTCTCTCTAAGTTTCTTCCCAGGTCCCACCTACTAGGGAGTTTTTCCTAGCCACTTTGCATCATATGTGTTGCTTGCTTTTGGGGGTCTCGGGCCGGGTGTCTGTCAAAGCACTTTGTGACAACTGCTGTTGTAAAAAGGGCTTTATAAATAAATTTGATTGATCGATCTCATTTGTAGTGTCATTTTGAAGTATATGTTCGCCAGCAAAAGCTTTTCAACAAGCATAATTTTACACTAGTTTACGCAAGCAACTCCTCGAGGCACTAGTAGTAGTAGGCAGACAGGCTGTTACGAAATAGCCTTCCTACTTCATCTACCCGTAGACCAGTGTTAAATTGTGGTCCAACTCCGCCAGATATCCCTAGTGGTCCGCGAGCAAATGTGATGGAAAAAAGTAGTTTTTTTTGTCGTTTTAGTGCTGTCAAAATTATGGTGTTAGCGTTACAAATAATGCCATTTTCATGGTTACTCCGCTATTGAGATGAATCTGCTCCTGTGTCTTCTGTATTGAGATACATTTTAAGGCTTGGATGGCAACCAGGTTATCAAATTAAACTAGAAGTTCTCAAAGACATGTTAGTGTAATTTCTTTTGTGGTGAATGTGACTAAATATTAAATTGCAAGTTACACAGATAGAATTGCTGTCCAACAGTCAATCCTTGACTTTTCCAGAATCAGATTATTCAATATGCTACCAATTATTGTTTAGTTTTCAATATAATGTGCACTTTAATCAACACTGCCTTTGTCTACCCTCTTGTGCAGAAAGTGCTGCCAGCCAGTCAGAGCCAGGTAGTGCAGAAGGACAGAGTAAAAGCACTGTAGCAGTCAACAAATAGGATAATGAACCAGGATAGAGAGGTAAGGCTGTAGGAAAGACTGGTCAAAACATATCAAAATCATTATCAGGTTTCTGTAGTTATTTGAAACATTGGTTTATTAACGTACATAATGTAATAATCTGCCATGTTAGTTGTGCATGATGTAGTAGGCTGTGTGACTTACCTCTCTATACTAAACATATAAACGTATAAACACAAAATGCAACAATTTCAATGTCTTCCTACGTGAGGTAGGTACTAACTAATAAACTAACGGTTGTATGCTCTCACTGAATACCAAAAGCACAACTGTAGTATCCATTTTTCACTAGAAAATTAATTGTTATAAACTTTTGAGAAAAAACCTTCTTAATATGCTAGTTTCTGCTGTCAAGGAAGATGAATGTCGGCCATGATTTTGGTGCACAGGAGCAACGTGTTTTTGTTGTTACGTCACAAGGGGTGCACACTACGAAAAAGAAATGTCCCCTCACTGTCAACGTTTATTTCCAGCAAACTGAATATGTTTTAAATATACTGCTCAAAAAAATAAAGGGAACACTTAAACAACACAATGTAACTCCAAGTCAATCACACTCCTGTGAAATCACACTGTCCACTCAGGAAGCAACACTGATTGACAATCAATTTTACATGCTGATGACACCCCCAATAAAGGAGTGGTTCTGCGGGTGGTGACCACAGACCACTTCTCAGTTCCTATGCTTCCTGGCTGATGTTTTGGTCAGTTTTGAATGTTGGCGGTGCTTTCACTCTAGTGGTAGCATGAGACAGATTCTACAACCCACACAAGTGGCTCAGGTAGTGCAGCTCATCCAGGATGGCACATCAATGCGAACAGGCCAGTACATCAGGAGACGTGGAGGAGGCCGTAGCAGGCAACAATCCAGCAGCAGGACCGCAACCTCTGCATTTGTGCAAGGAGGAGCAAGAGGAGCACTGCCAGAGCCCTGCAAAATGACCTCCAGCAGGCCACAAATGTGCATGTGTTTAATCAAACGGACTCCATGAGGGTGGTATGAGGGCGTGACGTACACAGGTGGGGGTTGTGCTAACAGCCCAACACCATGCAGGACATTTGGCATTTGCCAGAGAACACCAAGATTGACAAATTCGCCACTGGCACCCTGTGCTATTCACAGATTAAAGCAGGTTAATACTGAGCACATGTGATAGACGTGACAGAGACCAGAGACGCTGTGGAGAACGTTCTGCTGCCTGCAACATCCTCCAGCATGACCAGATGTTGGGTCAGTAATGGTGTGGGGTGGCATTTCTTTGGGGGGCCGCACAGCCCTCCATGTGCTCGCCAGAGGTAGCCTGACTGCCATTAGGTACCGAGATGAGATCCTCATACCCCTTGAGACCATATGCTGGTGCGGTTGGCCCTGGGTTCCTCCTAATGCAAGATAATGCTAGACCTCATGTGGCTGGAGTGTGTCAGCAGTTCCTGCAAGAGGAAGGCATTGATGTTATGGACTAGCCCGCCCGGTCCCCAGACCTGAATCCGATTGAGCACATCTGGGACATCATGTCTCGCTCCATCCACCAACGACACGTTGCACCACAGACTGTCCAGGAGTTTGCGGATGCTTTAGTCTAGGTCTCGGAGGACATTCCTCAGGAGACCATCCGCCACCTCATCAGGAGCATGCCCAGGTGTTGTAGGGAGGTCATACAGGCACATGGAGGCCACACACACTACTGAGCCTCATTTTTACTTGTTTTCAGGACATTACATCAAAGTTGAATCAGCCTGTAGTGTGGTTTTCCACTTTGATTTTGAGTGTGACTCCATATCCAGACCTCCATGGGTTGATAAATTTGATTTCCATTGATCATTTTTGTGTGATTTTGTTGTCAGCACATTCAAATGTAAAGACGAAAGTATTTCATACGATTAGTTCATTCATTCAGATCTAGGATGTGTTATCTTAGTGTTCCCTTAATTTTTATGAGCAGCTTATTTGTCATAAACATAAGAGTCAACAATGAAGACATGAACTGAGCCAATTCCACTGACATGTGAGTAACAGAAATGGAATAATGTGTCCACTCTACCCTCTCAGGGTGTTTGTGGTCTGTTTGTGTCCCTTTGGTGGTGTGGTCTTGTCAATGTGGGTGGGTCTGAATCATCCCTGTTTGCTCCTGCCCAAGGTTTCCTTTGTGCAGGACCACATCTCCTGTCCCCCCAGTCTCATCACCAGATGTTATGTTGCAATAGTTTATGTGCCGGTGGACTATTCTGTCCTTTCTCAGTCCCCATCTAAGTTTCATTGATATGTGTAAAGGGACGAGAGGCAGTTTATATATTTATTTTTGGGTTCAAAGGTGTACCGAGGTACTAGACCTAAGGTACGCCCACTTTAATGTTTCTGATGTCATGTTGATTTTAGGAGGACATGCTTCAGGACCATGTGGCCTGATGACTCCTTCCTGTCTCCATCCTGTGCCCACCATGGATGTATTAAGAGAACTGGATAGAGCGTTCGTCACGAAGTGTCGTTCATTCCAATGTAAGTTGCTCAAAAGCGCATAAGGCAAACATGGAGCTCCAAAATACCCAGGTCTTCCACGTTGTGCGGCCCAATGGTCATGCGCACTAGCAACAGTTTGTTTGTGTTTTCGTACCAACCATGGATGTATTAAGATGTCGTAGCATCCGGTAGCAACAATGCACGTTCATGAACTTCTGTGTTTGGCTTCTCGCTTGTCTCACAAATATAGTTTGTTCTCTTAATACGTCCATAGGTACACGTGGCGAACTCATTAATTTGCCGTTACATAGTCTAAAAATATTCACTAACGTTAAAAATTGTGTTTTCTTTGTTCCTGATCGTTTACATGCTTATCTAAATGAACGGTGGATCTATTTAGACAACCAAGGAAATACAATCATTATTTCATGTTAGCTTGCGCTAGCTACTGGGTAAGCCTGCAGTGTCGTGAACAGAGCTTCTCTTAATACATACATGGCTTCGTCCTTCTTCCACTGTACAGGCTTTACAGCATATATCCCTCGGACGCATCATATGATGAGTGTTAAACATGGATGTAAGAGAAACCCTAAACCTAACTGATGCTTATATCAAGTTGCATGTACTCCCAACATTTTTGTAATTAATAAAGTTGACTTTTGTCTCAAACTTTTCATGGAATAAATCTCATGACTCTGATGGCTTTCAGGGTTCGATTGAGTGTTACCAGGCTTCACCATTCTTACTCAAAACAATATTTATGGGAGCAAAAAACAATTACAAGGACATTTCTAGAAAGGGGTAAATCTGTTGTAAAAGGACCTTCATCTCAGGAAAGATGCCATGGAGGTGCAACAGGTCCTGCTTCATCATGCTCCACACCTTTGATGTTGCCAAGGTCGTTGCCGGCCCAGTAAATTAGCAGGATATCCGGAACTGTTCTTCCTCTCAAGGACTGATGAAAAAAGGGAAGAAGATTCCTCCATCTCAGACCACCCCAACCAAACCACCACACTTGGCCATCCAGTCCCAGGTTCCTCCCTGTGGTGTATCTGGCTCTCTCCTCCTCACATCGGATGTAGCTGTTTCCTATCAACCACACTTTCAGACCTAGATATTATTAAATATTGGATTATAAAAAATGTACTTTGTGCTCTTCTGTTAACAAAAATGGTTTATTAAGCTCTCATATACATTTTATAGCATTACAGGTACTCATCATACCCTCAAGTAATACATGAGTCATGATAATTTAATGCAGGATGTAAAATAAATGACTGTGGCTCATAAAGTAATGATAAGGTCAGTGAATTTAGTTCACACTCAATCATGTATTATTTGTCATATGTAATCGCAGGATTATGCAAATACAATAAATAAGAATGCTTGTAATGAATATAATTCACTTTGTCCAAGTACGGCCAGGACTCCAGTTGGGTTTCTGCTTTCTTAGGGCTCAGTCCATCTGGGGGTATCTTCCAACTCTAAATAAAGTACCGTAATTCCTCAAATAAAAACCGGTAGTCAATTAAACGCCGGGCCTCTGATAGTGGCCGGGGGCGTGGTCAACACAGACAAATAAAGGCTGGTCTTAAATAAAGGCCGGGGGAATGTTACGTGTGGATAATCTCCGATAGGTGCCTTTCATATAATGTGCATTCCAGTTAAGCGTAATGTGCATTTCTATCACTTTAATAGATTCAACAATATGTTAATGCTATTTTCGGATTATGGTACTTCTGCTCCTGCGAGCTGCCGCTCCATAGGTTTTTGTTCCAAACCTAATTTAGCACAAGTTATGCTACTCACTACCAGGTTGAAACGCTAACTTGGGGTAGTCGCACCTCGGGTTGGACTGAACATTTACAGAATGCCAGCTCGCGGGAGCAGGAAATAGTATCGCTAAGTATAATTGTCCTACTGGTATTTCAGTCAATGCGGCTATACGTTTTACTCAGCTTGGTGTTGTTTGTATAAACGTACATGTAGATGGCAGTAACTACATTGGAAATAACATGGCTCCCATTCAGTGCAAGCAATTGAATCTTCAACAACTTTTTTCAACTACGTATTGGATTTAGAAGGGTTACAAGAAGTGTTGAGATTGCAATAACAACGTAATGTAGCAATAAAAGGCAAAAAGGATTTACACAAATATATAGCCAATTATACTTATCAAACAGAGGGAATCAGAAATAAAGGCCTGCCTCTAACAAAAGCCTGCTTCAAATAAAAGCCGGTTGCCTTCTGCAATAGAGGTAAATAAAGGCCCCAGTCTTTATTTGAGGAATTACAGTAAGTAAAAAACATTTATGTTCTCCCTACTTTAAAAACAAAGAAAATGATCAGCAAATGCATATTCAGTTGCATTAGCTAGCACTCAGACTACTTATGTGTTGTTCCTATAATAGCCTACATATATCCTGCCAGGTCCATCAATTTGTGTATCATCTTCATTAAAGGATTATGGAAATATATAAATATTGTTCACCTTGTCCAAATAGCTGCAGAGACTGGTCCACAGAGTATGACAGACAGACGATGTAATTACTTTAAAATACATTTATTAAATGGAAACAAAATTTGGTGTTTTTTACGACAAAAAGTATTAGTTTTTCAACACACACACAGATTTCAGTAAATTGTTAACTAGTTAGTAAGCTTTCTATAACGTTAGCTAGCCAAGTAATATTGAGTAAGTTATGGTTAAAATACACTGTAATACTCGGTGTAAGGTTAGCCAAAGTCAACTCCGTTATGCAACGTCATAACGTAGACACAATTGCACACATATACATTAAAAACAGCTATTTTCCTGTATTGAATCCAAGTATTGAACTTACCATAACTGAAAATTGATTTAGACTATTTTTATCCATAGCTGACTGACTGTATTATCGCTCGAGCGACTTCCTAGGTCCAGCTAGTGCATGTTGCAACAGGACTATGGAGCTAAAAGAGTATCAATAAAGATAAATGCACACACTAGGCTACATTCACATATGCACACACAGGATTCATACATGATCACATATGATTCATACATGCACACACATGATTCATAAATACACACACAGGAAACACAAATGCACACACAAAATTTAAAATGCACAGAAGATTCACAAATGCATACAAAATTCACAAATGCACACAAAATTAATAAATACACACACAATTCAAAAAGGCAAACAACATTTTCAAATGCACATAAGATTCAGAAATGCACAGGACACGATTCAGAAATGTATTTTTGATGCACACACAAATATATCTTGATTTACAAACTGCTTGTGGTCTGTGAATGTCACTGCACTTTTTTTAAACAGGGAATGATCTGCAACCAATCAGATATCTCACTTGTTTTAGCCAATTAAAAGAACACACCCTACGTGGGGGATTGTTTACTCATAAGCCAATCACATGAACGCGTTCACACAGCGCCGGGAGCCGAAAGTTTAACAGTACTGATGAAAGGACAACTGTTTTCTCTGCCTCCGCCAAGCATTTTCTGCTCAAATTTCAGCAATGAAATACATTACATTTGACTAGACATTTTAATATGTAAGTTGATTCACTCATGTAAACAACATAAAATTGCATAGTCATATATTTTAAATTATCTTGTGAATACTATGTTTGAAATAGGGCAGCGGTAGTGTTGCTGCCTTATGGTCGGTAGCAGTGTTGTAGTCAAGACCACCTAACCCGAGACAAAGACAAGACCAAGACCAGATTGTATCGAGACCAAGACAAGACATAGACTTTTAGGGGCCGAGACCAAGCCGAGACCAAGACCGAGGGAGGGCGAGACCGAGTCAAGACCAAGAGCAGCGCCCCACACTACATGACACAATAAAATGTGATCAAAACATGATCAAAAGAGCTTCTCAAATTGATCTGAAAGATCCACATTCCCATAAAAACACTGATATTAAACAATGAAAGCTGAAATAAACTTAACCATCTTTATTCACTACTCCTGGGTGACTTCCATCATTTAGTACAGAATGTAAAACATTTATTCATTGTTCATCACAAAAGTCTTCACTTTTCTCCGCCTTTTATAAAAAATACATAAAGTTATGTTGTTTTTAAACCAACAACAATCCTTTTTTTCAAAACCACATAGCTAAATGTATAAAAAACTGCCAAACATTCAACATAAAAAATGCAGAAAAGCTGTGTATTGTAATGAATACAGTAATTCTATGTGAAATGTTGATGTTTGGGAACAACTATTGTAAGAGTCTTTTATAGCTTTTATGTGTAATCAAAGCAACAAAAGATATCTAATACAAAGAGGTCAGAAAGTCAGTGGCCTCTGCATGTGATTTATAAAAGTACAAAATTGATTTAATTTGGAGCAGTTTCATTGAAAAGTAAACACAATATAAATCAATGGTTTTTAGGACATCACATTTTTCAAATAGGTAAACAAGGAAGTTAAATGTTTGATATGGTATGAGCCAGAGAGTGTGTGCTGGTAAAAAGTAATATATTTGATCTGCAACTGTAAATTGGAACATAAAAATTAGCTTTCTGAAAGTAACGTGCCATACAATAACTTATTTAATTTAGTCATTTCTCATATAAGTTGAGGCGCATTACTCAGCATCCAATCTCTGCTCATATCTATAGGTTAGCTCTCTAACTCAAATAAGAGAGCATCACCTCGGCGCGTAGATTTAATGTCGGGAGTGTCAAGACTGGGCACAGGAGAAGGTAAGGAACCAGAAGCAGAGATGAAAAGCAATAATAATGTTTATTGAGGTCTTGTGTGTGTGGGTAGGGTGTAAGGCTCCAGTCCGACAGGCAAGAATGGTCAGGGGGTCAGCTAGGGTTTGGTACTCGGAGCGGGTAGTGGTCCAGGCAGGGTTCAGTACACAGGGATGGTCGTAGTCCAGGCAGGGTTTGTTACACAGGGAGGGTCGGAATCCAGGCAGGGTTCGGTACACAGGGAGGGTCGGAGTCCAGGCAGGGTTCGGTACACAGGAACTAAACAGAACAGAAATAGCACGATGAGGAACAAACACAGGAACGGAGAATCACGAGGAATAAACTGGGAACGAGGAAAATGCTTGATTAATAGAACACGAAATGGATTAATATTTACGTGGCTATACAATAATCCGGCAGTTGGTTGACACACTACAACTCCCTAATAAAGGGAGAGGAGGTAATCAACCTAGGTGTGGCCGGGAAGCAGGTGCAGGTGATGATTAACTGGAACGGGTGATCAGGGAGTGCAGGGGAAAACCAGGAACTGGAACACAAGGGGACAGGGAAGACAGCTTAGGAGGATGGATTCCTGACAGTGCCCCTCCCCCGAGGAACGCCTCCAGGTGGACCACCCGGAGCCCCAGGCTTCCGGCGGTAGAACTCCCGGACAAGGGAAGCGTCCAGGATGTGCCGACGGGGAACCCAGCTCCTCTCTTCGGGACCATATCCCTCCCAGTCAACGAGAAACTGGATCCCGCGACCCCGGCGCCGGGAGTCCAGAAGGCGACGGACCGTGAAGGCAGGACCACCGTCAATGACACGTGGAGGAGGAGGTCTAAGAGGAGGGGGCAACAGGGGACTGAGACGGACAGGCTTTACACAGGAAACATGGAACACCGGGTGGACCTTCATGGACGGGGGCAGACGGAGCTTGACAGACACAGGGTTCACAACACGGTCTACAACAAAGGGGCCAAGGAAACGGGAGGAGAGCTTGCGGGAGTCTGACCTGACCGGGATGTTCTTGGCCGAGAGCCAGACCTTGTCCCCAGGGGCGTAGGCAGGAGCAGGGGTCCTGCGACGAT
>JACXGM010006706.1:0-32198 GCA_016801145.1 Umbra pygmaea | reverse complement strand
GCATAAAGTCTGTACCTGTAAGCGCACAACTTCGATGTATTGCACTGCACTGGGACATACGGCTCAAGAAAGATAGCTGCTGAATGTGTTGGCCTATTACGCCCGTTTCAGTCCACTGCTAGCCTCCCGTGATATTCGCTGGGGTCACGTTGGCGGCAATTTTTGCGCATACACTTAAATGTAGATGTTGTTTTTTATCTGAAAAAAAATGAATTTATTTAAAATGAACAAATATTATAATTAGACCATAATAGACTAGGTACATTTTTTTGCCAAGGCTATAACTAAAAGTGCATTATGCATCTAATTTCTGGGTGTGCTAGCTGCCTCTTTGGGTGGCACAAGCACACCCTGGCACACCCGTGCCTACGCCACTGGTTCCATTGACTCAATGTTGGTGGTGCATCTTTAAGCACCACCAACATTGACAATTACAGGGAAGGCTTGACTTCCTATCTACTTTTGAGACCACGCCACTGTCAGATAGTTAATATGTTGACAAATTAAGGAATTTGTTTCACTTTGGGCTACTGTAATTGTGTTGTGTTTTCAATATTGTTTCATTTTGTCATAAAATATATTGGACTATTATTTTAAGTGACTTTCATATAGATCAGATAGCAGAGCTGCCACAGAGTTCCGATCGGTTAAATAAATCATTTTATGGAGACTCGCATCACGCGGGGATGTCATTGCATTTTATTACAAACCACCCTGTGTGCTTACATTTGAGTAGTGAAACTGTCTTGCTTCCTTTTTCTTTGTCAATGTGTATCTATTGGCTGTAGGATTTCCCCTGAAAATGTTCATACTCACATGCCTCCTGAAGCTTTAAATCAAATAAATTAAATATTAATGGTGTGAATATCTTAAAAACTTCCATATGTTAGTTTAGGACATGTAGTGAAAAAAATAATGTTCTGCATTGCAGCTGCAATCGTTCTTTTTCAATCACAGTAGAAATGTAGTCTGTGTACTGTGTATGCAGTCATGTAGTCCACAACAGCAGGGTAGATCAGCTTGTGACAACAGTTGTTGTGCTTGGCAGGGAACAGTGTGCCTTAGCTTGCTAATGCGGATCATTTATTAATCAAGACAAGTAAAGTTTAGTTTTTGAAACAGTCTTAAAAAGCCCTACCTTTTGAATAAGACAATTGTTTATAACCAGTCTATGGCTGATCGTAGAAATCATAGAAATGGTAGCTAAATGTATAGCTATGTATAGAATGTGAACAATACATATTTTCCCCATTGAAGTTTTTACACTGGCACACTCCCACTTTGAATGCCGCTGGCCTTTTAACAGTGGTTCTCAAACCTCTCCTGGGGACGCCTGAGTCACTTTGCCAACTTTTTATCAAGCTTTCGACTACTGTACTTGCTTCAGGTGAGCTATTTCAGGGCTGCAAATGAACTGTGAGATGCCAGGGTCCCTAGAAAAGGTTTGAGAAACTCAAACTTACCATGGTTAGCAAATTATGTACAATTAATCAAATACACAGAACCTAAAGCTACATATACAATGGTAATGTAAATCTTTCCAAGTGGATGGTTTAATGGGTGGGACTGACTAAACAACTCATAATAGGAATGATGCTTGATAGGGACGTTACAAAGGTTTTTGTAATAAAAAAACACTATACAGTTGGAACAGCCTGTGATTTAAATCGTTTACTTAGATTTTCAGGGATGATTAGGTTGACGTGGAATGAGGGCCAGATTGGAAATTAGTCCAGGACACTGGGGTCTTACGAATAGTGCCATGGGACTTTTAGTGACCACAGGGAGTCAGGAAACCCGTTTAACGTCCCATCCGAAAGATGACTCCCTACACAGGGCAGATGTCCCCATCACTGCCCTGGGGTATTGGGCACCTTAACACCAGATGGAAAAGTGCCCCCATACTGACCCTCCAACACCACTTCCAACAGCACTGGTCTTCTTTCCAGGGACTAACCAGACCCAACCCTGCTGAGCTTTAGAAGCAAACCAGCAGGGCAATACAGGGCTCTATGCTGCTGGGACAAAAACTGTGCCTGTGGTCTTCCATTTCCTCACTATGTTCCTCACAGTGGACACTGACAGCTTAAATATCTGTGATAGCTTTTAGTAGCCTTCCCCTAAACCATAATGTTGAACAATCTTTGTTTTCAGGTCATTTGAGAGTTGTTTTTCTTTGCCACTCTTCAGAGGAGAGTCAAAGAGAACAACAACTTACAATTGACCACCTTAAATACATTTTCTCATGATTGGATGCACCTGTTGGCAGAGGAGACTGTTGGTGGGCTATTCAACCACTAACGGATATCCATGATGACGCCCACCAACAGTCTCCTCTGCCATATTAAATACGACACCGACACCTCCTGATGTTGTAGTTGGAGAAGGAGACCCTGGACTGATGCTAGTAGCTCCGTGGAGCCCGACCCTGGGCCTGGCAGGACCTGCAGGTCGAGTGCAACCGCGACTGGGGCAGAATTTGGGCCACAACTGCCTGTTGAATCAGTGGGTGTGAGTGATCTCGGCACGGACAAACTTATACAGGTTGTGTTGAGGAAATATCCACTCAAAATGTTTGGTTAAAAAAAATGATAATTTCCTCTAGCTGGTATTTGAACAGGGACTGGCTTGAGTACTTGGTGGAAAAGGACTCAGCATTTTATTGTGCCTGCAGGAATTTCAAATCTGTATCATCGGACACGACCTCCATTATGGGATTTAAAGATTGGAAACATGCAATTGAGACAGGCAAGGGCTTAAATAAGCATGCAGCTTCAAAAGAACATTTAGCCTGTGAAGCAATGTGGAGTGATTCAGAAAAACATAGAGCGACAGGAAAAGAGATTTCCACTCTATTAAATTCAGAGCAACTGGCTCGCACCTGATACTACATGTCCGCCGTAATTGATATGTTGGAGTTTTTAGTGGTGAATCAATTGCCATTGCGTGGAGATAATGCTGATTTTGACAGTGTGCTAGATGATAATAGCTCCATGGGGCTGTTTTTGGTCTCTCTTTGAGTACACCATGCGCAAAGATCCCGAACTGACAAGGATTACAAAAACAATCCCACAGAATGCACGCTATGCCAGCCCACAGATATAAAAACAGATTATCTAAATGATGAGACAAGTTGCCGATAGCTGGCATTCAATTAAAGTAGATGGCACACGAGATCCTTTAGGCCAAGAAAATGTATCTGTAGTTGTGCGTTTTGTTGGTGAAAACTATGGTGTGTGTGAGCACCTCTTGGTAATGGCCAAATCTGAGAAAGGTGATGCAGAGGCTCTGACAGGTGTCATCATTGATGAGCTCACCAGCACCAGACTCGGCACAGACAAAATCGTGAGTCAGGTTTATGATGGTGCATCACTCATGTCTGGCAGGCTTGGCGGTGTGCAAACATTGCTCCAAAACAAGCTGGATCGTAACAAACCATATATTCACTGCTTTAATCACACTTCAACTGGTTGTGATTCATGCCATGTCCAGTGAAGCAGCTGTCGATGATTGTTTTGGAGTAAGCAACATGCTCTACAACTCTGGAAGCCAACCGTGGCTATTCTGTACAAAGGTGATACCCTGAAACGTCTCTTGGACCAGAGATGGACTGGCCACTTGGCAACGTCAAAGTTGGTGAAACGTTTTCTCGACATATCCACATTACTGAACGAGGTGGAAAACACACAAGGCCTTGGAGCGGAGGTGCGCGTCGAGGCTACGCGGCTGCTTTGTGCCATTACGCAGCAAATTTTTCTTTTAATTGCAGTTTTTATAAAACTGTTGTCACTTTTCGAGCCGCTAAACAGACTACTACAGGCCGAAGATATGGACTTGTTCACTGCGTTGACGCTTCTGACTGAATGAAGACACTGCGCACAGAAAACAAGTTTAATGTACTGTGGGATCTCTGCGCTCCACCAAGGCAGTGCCGGTGACCGACTCTGGTCCAAGTAAGAGAAGACGCACAATTAACAAGACCCTCTGAGGAGTTGCAGTTGAAGAAATAGTTGCTCAGCCACAAAGTGACATAGACGAAAAGACTGAGTTCATGAGATTGTTTTACAGTATCATCGATGCTGTGCAAGGATAGATGAATGTGCGTTTTGGAGAGTATATCATTATTATAAATATACATACTGTAGTCTAATAATAATTGTGCACTCCCATGCATTTCATATGCCCCCCTTAAGATCGAGGTCTGGCAACAGGTCTGATTGTTATTAAACCAGGGCTAATATAAATTTGGCAAAATAACTAAGAACTGAAGTTGACTGAGTTAAAGAGTGCAACAGTAACTTAGCTAAGTACCTTAGCATGCTACAAGACACATAGCTAAGTTGACTGCTTACCTTGAGTGTGTATCATTGTCGCTTCCATAACCTCCTGTTTTCATTTCAATTATCCCTCCTTCTCACTGATTACAAGGGTTTGTATTGTTCTCCATCCACTGTAAAAAAAAATAATATTTGATTGGCTTTCATTGTGTGAAGTGATTTAAATGAAACACAAGTCTAAACTACACACATAGGCCCTCGCATTTTGCCTGAGCTGGCTAAGGTATGCCTGTCGAAAGAACAAGAACTCTGCAATGTGTTATGGTCTGGACAGAACCATCCCGTGGTCCAGACCCGGACCGGAGTCCACTAATTGGTGATTGTTATGTTCAGATAATGTGCTAGGGGGACTCTAGAAAAGGAGAGAAGAGGAAGAAAAGGGGAGAAGTGCAAAAATAAAGTAAAAAATTTAAAATGTTGGTCCACTGATCGAAGAGATATTGACTGAGCTGCGCGGGTCTGTCCTGTACTTGACCATTGACCTAAAATTTGCATATCATCAAGTCATGCTACATGAGAAGAGCATGGAGCTTACCGCTTACATCACTCACAAAGGACTGTACAGATACTGCAGAGTTCCTTTTGGACTTAGCTCCACCCCTGCTGTGTTTCAGAAGATGATGAGACCATACTCCGTGTCCTCAAAGTAGCGCAATGTTACTTAGATGATGTCATCATATACAACACTTTGGTGGATGAACATGAAGCTAACCTTTGTGCTGTGCTTCAGAAAAACAATGACGCTGGCTTGACACCACATTTTGAGAAATGCCAATTCCGTCAGACTTCCTTGACCATTCTTGGCCACAAAATCTGTCCTGAAAGCCAAAAAAACAGATGACTCTCATGTTACTGCAATATTAAATGGTCCTTCTCGTTATTTCGAATAAAGACTTCCAGGCTGCGTGCTGTGGCTGCCCTGTGCTCACAAAGCTTTGCACACAGATAGAAAGGGCCTGGCTCTCAAGAAGGAATGCACTTGACGTTGACCTGCAACCGTTCTACCTGATTCGACATGAGCTTGCAGTTGTGGATGACTGTATTGTCAGAGGTACTCATCAGCTGCTTGTGTGTCGTTGCTGAAAAAACTCATCAATATCGCACAATGAAACCCACCAAGGCATTGTGCATATGAAAAAACACCTCAGAGGGCTGTACTGGTGGCCCAAAATGGACAGTCAAACTGAGACTTTGATAAAGAACTGTACCACTTGCAGACAAAATGATAAGTCGGCAATTACACGATTCCCCAATTCACCCTGTGCCTCTACCAGCTTCTGCCTAGGAGACGGTCTCAGTAGACATTTTGGGCTCATTTGAAGTTGCCGACTGTAGATTTGCTGTAACGTTGATGGATTATTACATTAAGTGGCCTTAAGTAGCGTTTACATCATGTGTTGACGCTGCTACGTCATAGAGTTGTTGACGCTGCTACGTCCTGACTGCTGTGTTCTCTCGTGAAGGGAACCCTAAGGAACTGGTCAGCAATAATGGACCTCAATTCGTATCGGCCGAGTTTGCAGACTTTCTCAACAGGAGGAAAATTATACATTACAGATTTCAGTCTACAACCCTAGAGCAAATGAGGAAGTGGAAAGATTTAACAAGCTCCTAAAGGATGTCTGCAAAAAGCATCGATCCAAGAGAAGGTCTGGAAACAGTCCTTGAGAACATTTTTGATTGACTACAGAGCAACACCTCACTCAACCACTGGGGTGTCCACCTCCAGAACTGTGTCCAATCTCCAGTCCGGTGACCACGTAAGGATTAGAAAGCCATGGAAATTGAAGAAAGGTGAACTGAAGTTCACCAAGCAATGGACTGTGATGGAAAAGAAAAGCCCAAATATTTACCTACTGGATGATGGAAGGATTTGGAATGCCTCACACCTATATGCAGTGCCAGAATTAATCATGGATACAGACTCTGACAGAGTGCTGGACAGTGTTGAGCCTGAGGCTGATAAATTGTTTGAGTCTAACTCTGATAGCTAACTGTTAGGGTTAGGAAACCTCCTGGTTGGGATAAAGACTTTCTCATGTGAATAAGTCGAGAAAAGGAGTATGGAGTGAAAATGTTAATGTGGTAGTTTTCTTTTCACAATTAGAGGATATTATAGTAATGTTCTAAGGTACAGAGTGTATTTTTTGTTGGAATAGGGAGATGTTATGTTAACAATGTGCTAGGGGCACTCTAGAAAAAGAGAGAAGAGGAAAAAAGGGAAGAAGAAGTGCGAAAATAAAGTAAGACAGTTTTCCCTGTTCCCATGTTTATTTGTGGAATAATTATTTATAGTTAAAAGAAGCCACAACAGTGCTGGCTAGTTTAAACTGAATTCCGGAAGCCCTACACATAGGCAACACATTGTAAAGGTGCTATTTGCAGAATTTCAGCTGTAACAATGGAACTACTTTCTCTTTGAAGTGACCAGCTTGCAGACACTGTAGAAATGTAGTTCTTGATATTTCTAAAAACTCAAAAAGTGATTATTATGGGAAAATGTGTGCATGCATTACACAAAATGGTACAGCCTAAAATGTATAATTGATATTAAAGACGAACCAGCTGTGCATGCAAAATAATCACAGCATTTTTTTGGGAAACTTTGTCCCATCAGGCCAAATTTGAGTTTATAAAGACCCTCTAAAACAAAACATAGAGATCTTGAACACCATCCTATGGAATGATGAGACAAAGATCAACTTGTACCTGAATGATGGTAAGAGAAGAGTATGGAGAAGGGAAGAAACTGCTCATGATCTGAAGCATAGCACCTCATCTGAAGCATGGTGGAGGTAGTTTTATGGCATGGGCATGTACAGCTACGAATGGAACTGGTTCCCTTGTATTTATTGATGATGACTGCTGACCAGAGTTGTACAAAGTAAAAGCAGGGTTCACTCATTTTGGAAAATTCCTAAATAAAACCCAAATAAGCAGGTAATGAGAGTTGTACCTACTGTACCTAGTCACCATAATTAATAATTTTTTACTCTTCCTATTTATTTCATAACTAACTGGTTAGTTACAAAATCCCTTTACCTGATCATTTTGATCTTTATTAGGAACGTTCCACAACTTGTGAACTCATACGGACCCTGAAAATAATTTTACTTTGTACCTTTTACAACTTCGCTGTTGACCAATGTAGCAGAATGAATTATAAAAAAACTTTCATAAAACCCTCAAATTAAAGATGAAAGTTTACACTTATATCACAATTTGTTTTCCCTTTAAAATCCATTGTGTTGGCATACAGAGCCAAAATAATATCAATTGTGTCACTGTCCAAATATGTTCTGACCTGAATGTAAAGTATGTATTAGACATGTGTTTAAGTCAAAATGACACCTTGTTGTGCATATGGAATGAGAGCAATACATTTCACCTACAGTATACTGAACATGTACCTTTTAGTAACTGCAAGTTTTCAAATGTTTCATCAGAAGTATCAGTCACTTTAAATCTGTGAACCAATTTGCCATTTTAATTTCAGAAGTGCTATGTGCTGCTCATAACACACTCCACCGCTTGTTTCCCAAAATGTTTGCACCACCCTGAAATACATTGTTTACACTCTTGTGTACTTCGCATGCCGTAAATAGTTTTTGAGTGAAAGTCAAACTTTCCCAAAAACAGGAGAAAATAAAAGGTTCCTCTGACACATATTGTTTGCCAAAAAAGATGTGAACAGTGTGGTGCATTTTTTTTCCTGACAGAAATAGGCTAGGGAGAGACATTTCTAAACACGTTTCTTCAGAAGGCAGATTTACTTATGATGATGTAATGTGTTTGAATGTTATTATTTTATTTTCCATAGCTGCCCCAAGATAGAAAAAGCCTTTTTATAATAATATTGGGGAAGCTGAAGAGCTGGCACTGCTACGTTATAGTTAACTGAAGTTAATATTATAATATTAATTAAAACTGTTTTGGTCAGGATTTCTCAACACACATACACATTAGTTTACTGACCTCAAACATGTTTTCAACATGTTTAGTAAATAATTTCCCATGTAAATAAAATATGTATTCCAATTCTGGAGGAGTTATAAAATTATCAAGTGTAGTGCTAAATAATTCTTACACTTTGAGCATGCTTGAACTCTCTTCATCAAATGAGTCTGGGTTTACAGTAACTAAGGCATACAATGTCTGAGAAGCTTTTGTCACACAACAAAAACTCAGACACAGTTTTTACAAAAGTGCTCGGAGTTAATTATAAACTGGGTCTCTGCATGGTATATTGTTCTAAGTCGCTGTTTTGCTGGACAACTACATCACGGTGGCCATGTGTTTGATCCTGATCACAGAATTTGAGCCAGGGGCATTGCACATTTTTTGTAAGTAGAAAAGTTGGACTAGCATACCTTGCAAATCGCTCCCCAGTGATTTTTTGTGTGCAGATTGGGACCTGTAACTTAAATTTAAAATTAGTTTTGTATAGATTGTATTTCCATAAAACTAACTAGAAAGTAATTACATTGTACTGAGAGGTATTGACACAAAAATATATATGAACATTAGAAGTCAATGATTTGTTGTTTTTCCTGCACAATATCCCCAAAGATTATTGATTTTCTTTCATGTTTACAGTATATCTTTGTCTTTTTCAAGATAAACTATAAAAAAGAACTTTTTTTAACATATGGGGCACGTGGCTCTGTTGTAATAAATCAGTTTAATTCTCAACTTTTAATGAGAGAAAAATTATCTTGCATTTCATTCAGATTTCTGGGAATGTTGTCACTACATGGTCAAAAAGTATACCATGTAGTGCTAGAAAATGAAACAAGTTACAACAGGAGAGGGCTAATAAAAAATTATAATACACTTGGAGAATTGGTCTTAGATGTACCATTTTTAAAGGAAACATGAGTTAACAGACATAACAATGTTTTCTTTATTTGTCATGCGAGACATTTTCAACTGTAGGTCATAACAATATGGCATAATCATAAAACAAAACATGGCAACAAAGAAAATAATGAAATGACCCCTGTTCAAAAGTCTGCATACCCTCAGTTCTCAATATGTCGATTGAGAGTTCTAAAAACAGTTGTTTGTGATAGTATAGAAGTATTTTCTATGTCATAGTAATTATCAGAGCGATAATCAATAAAATGTGTAGTAAATTAAATAGCTGGTGCAGAAGTAGCTTTGAGGAAATATGCAATAAAATAATTTGAGAAAAAATAATCCCACATTGAGGTTCCTATATAATTAATACAGAATCTCTGTTCAATGATCAACATTTAGTCAGGATCATAACTTACTAAATATATGAAAAGTTCAGAAGTGTTTATCATGTTTCTATAAATGTTATTCCATATTGTTTGGTATTCTCTAAGTGATATTGACCATGTGGAAATTATTTAGCAAAGACCAAGTTGTTCTGGATTTGTGAACATGATTTATACAACTATGAACAATTGTTTCATTGTTCCTATTTGTAGGAATGCGGCCGACTGTTAATTAACTAAGAATACAGGATGTCTTTGGAATGCAATGTATGTAAATCTAAGGCCACTGTGACCAAATGGAGAACAACAGCCAAATATTTGTCTTAGGCCTTTTGTCTCAATAAGACCATTTGGGCCTCTGAAAGGGATTAACATATAGAATGCCTAGACAAGCTGGCGCCTACTTAACCAGTACTAGTTATGTTGAATCCAAGGTTGCAGCCATTGGTGAGATTTAAACTAATGCTATCTATTTGGGCCAATAGAAAATCATTATTAAGATTTCTGTTGTGGCATCATTCTCTTATTGTGGCCAGTTATTTCTGCAGAGACAACACAGCTTTAAAATATTAAAATCTATGTTCCATTTCTACACATAATTTCATTAGTACATTATAATTTAATACACGAGAATAGTTGTCTATGAGGCTGAATTCTTGCAGGTGGTATTGCTGCTCATTCGTCTTGGCAAAATGCATCCAGGTCATGCAGTCTTTGGATGTCTTGCATGAATGTGTACGTTTGAGATCTCCCTAGTGGCTTGATGATATTAAGGTCAGGAGATTGTGATGGCCACTCCAGAACCTTCACCTTTTTCCGCTGTAACCACTGAAGAGTTTAACTTGGCCTAGTGCATAGGGTCATTGTCTTGATGGAAAGTCCAAGATCATCCCATGCACAGCTTTCATGCAGAAGAATGCAAATTGTCAGCCAGTATTGTCAGATAACATGCTGCATTCAAGGTTCCCTGTTCCTTTAGAGCTCACACCCCCAAAACATAATTGAGCCACCATCTTTTTTTATAGCAGCCTGTATGTCTCGCGAGGTTACCTGTGGGATTTACTTTGTATCCCAAATACATTTTATCTTGTTACAGACACACAAGGTGACACACACAGGTTAAAATGGCAATTAAAGTTTAATTTCCCACACCTGTGGCATTTCAAATTGCAATTAGTGTCTGTGTATAAATAGTCAATGAGTTTGTGAGCTCTCACATGGATGCAAACATTTTCAGAGCTATTTGTGTGATTTCTGCTATCAGTATGGTTTACAAAGGAGCCAAACAACTATGTGATAATTAATGGCTTCATATGAGCACTATCCTTACATAACAGTCAGATTTATCTGTATGAAAAGTCATATTGACAAAAATAATACCAAAATTTCACAATTTCTGCCAGGGTGTTCAGCATTATGGGCACAACTGTATTATTATACAGTAAATCATCCAGGGTTTTATGATATTAAGTGACAGGAAAAATCCCTTCTGTTAAAAAGATTAAAAAGCAAAAATATAGTCAGTATAACATTAAAGGTGAAATACATTAACAAAAGCTGTACACTTAATTTGACCACTCCATAATGACTTTCTTTGGTATATTAGTTAAATTAGCATAATATTGGGAGAGGGATAGAGAGCAAACTGCTAAACAATTGCAAGTCAGACATATAGTGGTGTCAGATTTTGTCACAGACACAAACAACTTTATTTACAAGACCAATAAAGAAATATATAGAAGGCTACCTTCATAATAAAGGCAACAAGTGTTTGCCAATGGAAATTACACGAGTCAAAATGACTACTACGCTCTTACTCATTATTTTATGTTTGAAAACACCTATCATTTTAAGCAACTGATTATATTCAGATGTGCTGGATTATTATTTTGGACTGAAACTGAAGAACTTCCAAATGCCAAATAGGGCAGGCATATTTCTTCACAACAACATTGTTGAAAAACAGTTTTATCTCTCTCTCAGTTTTGATTTATCAATATGCAGTGAGTGAAACAGTTGGAAAGTATATTGCGGTAAAACAAAAGGTCAAAATAATACAGGGTTTAATAAAAAATGTATATGGCTTTTTTATGCGGATATTCATGCTTTCCTCTACTTTTTGTCGCCACCAAAAGTGTGTGATATATGGTTTGTTAAAGTGGATGTAGAACTGTCAATCAAACTTGAGAGATGGAAATTTGAAGGGCGGTGCCAGTGTAGCATCTCCACCGGTCACCTGAGATTAACGCCCCATTAAGCACCTGTCTTGTTGATTGCCCTTATGTGTGTTTATTCTCATTTTCCACAGTGTTTCTTTTGCGTACATGTCTTCCTGTCATTATTGAGCAGCAGTACCTTATGCCAGGTGTTTTGGTAAACTTTATTTTCCAGGCGAGTGCCTGCTATTGGTTAAACTACATATTGATTGAGCAAAGCAGGCCTGTGAGCCGCAGATCGCTGTTATAGACTTCCACTGGTTAAACTACATAGACACATTGATTGAACAAAGCAGGCCTGTGAGCCGCTGATCGCTGTTATAGACTGCCACTGGTTAAACTACATAGACACATTGATTGAACAAAGCAGGCCTGTGAGCCGCTGATCGCTGTTATAGACTTCCACTGGTTAAACTACATAGACACATTGATTGAACAAAGCAGGCCTGTGAGCCGCTGATCGCTGTTATAGACTGCCACTGGTTAAACTACATAGACACATTGATTGAACAAAGCAGGCCTGTGAGCCGCTGATCGCTGTTATAGACTGCCACTGGTTAAACTATATGGCCACATTGATTGAACAAGGTAGGCCTGCGTGCCGCTGTATGCTACTGTCATCTCTACTGCTCCTGCATTAAAGCTACTCTGTCTCCTGCGCTTGACTCCAACACTCAATTGTGACAGAAGAGCGCACCTTTATGGAGTCAGCAGGACCGACTGATCTGACTGGCATAATCGATCGTGTCAAAGTGCACAGTACGATTCTGGAGCGACTGTGTACTGGTATGGACAGTGTTTTGCAGACAAGCACCAGCTACACCCGCTTCCAGCCAGCCCCCCAAAGCCCCCCCAGACGAGACATTCTGCTACACTGTAAACCCGAAAGTAAGCAGACCTCAAAAAAATTAAGGTAACTGATTACTTCAAAATGTTTGAGTTCATGAACTTAACAGTCACTGTGTCCTGCCATCATTTAACTGTTTTGACAACATTTGCAAACCAAATGTACAAAGAGAGACTCTGAAAAACATTACACTGATTAAGGGAAAGCAGTTTCAAGTCACTGTAAATCTATTATAGACAGTATTTTGTTCGTAAAGCTGCACATATTCTTAAACTAACTTGAAATGTTTTAGTTTCATGAACTCAAAAAAATAAAAACATTGTTCAAGTCACATACAATGTTTGAAGGTATTTTAAGTATTCTGAACTCAATTGAATTACTTCATGAATTCAAAACTTTTGAAGTAATCAGTTACCTTAATTTTTTTGAGTTCTGCTTACTATTCAGGTTTACAGTGTACCTTGCATCTGTCACTGCTGGAGAAGTTCAATCCCAGAAGTTCAAAAGCCAAACACAACACAGTATATAAGTATGAATGTTCAACCACTGCCAAGATATTAGAGGCATTTTCAATACTTATTACCATACAGAAATAAGAAATGAATCATATCTACAGGGCCATCGATTATAAAATTCTAATTTCTGCAAACTAAGGAATAAACTGGCTGTGAATATATGTAAGTCATTCAGAGTAAATTTGACTGTTTCTCAAAAACATTTCAACACCAGGCGCATTTCCTGGGGCATTAGAGAATTTTTGCAAAATTCACTTCTCTGGGCATCACGACAACACTGTTGTCACTGTGTCATTTCTGAGAACGTGCTTTAGAGGCTTCTCTAGGGAGTATTCTATCCATAGCTGGAATTTTCTAGTCAAGATATGATCTCTCCTGGCATAGTAATGCACAAATCCTTTTTATAATTCATTCAGATGTTGAAATTCCTTAAGAGCAGATCACACTCGACTGGAGTACTGCAGTGTATTTGCATTAAATATTAAGATAAACAGAGAAAAAGTTTCAATGTCAAGAGCTGAACAATTCAGAAAGTAAACTTATGTTCTCTGTCATTTATTATTATTATAATGGGAGGTGTTCATTTCTAACACACAAACACTCTTTGAGCATAAAATATAGTATAGCAACATAATGTATGCTGTCCATGTTCTTCAACCACCACAATTATTGTACACTGGGATTTCACATTTCCATGTGAGCTCAGTTCAACCAGAGATAATGAGACTAACAACGAGGTGTGCATCAAGCAAAATATCAAATTGTGCATATTCCCTCTGTATGTTTATCTGGTTTTGAAGAAATGGTTATGTGAAAGTACTGTACATACGGGGCTATACTTGACCTACGGTAAAATGATATCCATAATGTTTTGATACTTTGATACTCATGTTAAATAACATTAATAATAAAATAATACATGGTACTTTTATAGCACTTTTCAAGAACCCAAAGAGCTTTACAAAACTAGAAAAACAACAAAGAAAAGGGTAGGTATGCCATACATTTAGTCTTCATGGAGGTGCTTCCACCAGATGGCGATCTCAGTTCACTTTTTTGCCTCATTATCAGACACACTTGAGGGGAATGAGGGGAATATTGAATTTTCCATTGTGCCCTTCACTGAGTCATACTGAGGCCAGTGGTAGAAGCATTATTTACACATTAAAACCTTGCTGTTTTTGTATCCACATAGATCATGTCAAACCTTACTCTCACATTCCAAGACACCAGTGGTCCTGTTAACACACTACATGAAACCTGCCTTCATGAGAAGCCAAAATCCATCAAATAGTGCAGGTAACACTTATGACAATTATGATACAACACTAATTAAGAGAACCCCAATACATGTACAGGGGTTTGTTTATTGACAGAAGCAATGACTAAGATTATAAAACCTAAAGGGGCCACGCTGCAAGGCTTCTGAGAAAATTGCACTGCAGATTTGACCACAGATCAGGATTTAAGATTGTCTTAGTCAATGTTAAAACCATGTGTTTGTAGTTTTCATTTTCTAGGAGAGCTTGATATCTCATGTCGAAATAACTTAAATGACCTGAGTAAGGTTGAATCTCATTTGAAGAATTATCACGGGGTCAGATTGTAAAGATCTACTGTTAATGCTTTCTGTAGAATTCAGAAGACTGGTTTAAAATCTCTTTGTGAAATAGAGACATTTCATTCAATAGTGAAGCCCGGTCTCCCAACAATACTGTAGGTTATACTGTAAGTCAGTGGTTCTCAAACCTCCCCTGGGGGACCCCCAGACGTCTCACATTTTTGTTGTAGCCTTGAACTAGCTCAGGTGATACAAGCAGGTATGTAATATGGCATGGCTGGGGGTCCCAAGGAGAGGTTTGAGAACCCCTGCTGTAAATAACAATGCAAATCTTACTGAGATGTAAAATAATTGTAAATATCCACACATATCATACAGACCATACAGTTGGCTAGCGAGGAAACTGAAGCCCAATACTTCAAGCCACATGCATTGCGGTGGAAGTACATTCATTTCAATACAGTGCAATCCTCTGCAACTCTGCCAGACTTGATTGCAGAGCTTGCAGTGTGGTACATCTAGTAGTGTCACCATTTAGGCATTGTTTTTCAATAGATTTTTTCTACTTGCTTTTCTGTGCTACGTGGTATTAAAAATTGAAGTTTTTCAAACACCGAAAGAGATGGTGATATGTTGCTTTCTGTTATGTTTGAGCTACATGTCTTTGTGCCCATGAGCAAGGCAATATAACCTAAATTGCTCCAGGAGGAAAGAAGAAAAAAGATGAATGTCAGTTGTGTCAACATATACAGTAAAGTCTGCCATGATGGATTATCAGCCATCTTTTATTTTTACTAAACAATATTTTAAAATTAACTTTTTATAAACGGATTGACTTGACATTTAATACTGGGTCTATGATATATATTTTTGTCATTTAGCAGATGCTCTTATCCAGAGAAACTTAAAATAAGTACATACTTTACATTTAAGAGCAACTACATGACACAACCAAAACACAGTAGAAAGAACATTGTAATATGTGAAACATTAAATTAAGAAATGTCTGAGCTGGAAAAAGCATTATGCATGTCAGGGAAACAGACGACAGAGTTGTTAATCGACTATAGTTTGATTGAAGCTAAGCAAAGCATTTATATAAATATAATGAACATCAAAGGAGGAAAAACATCACTGAGAAGAGACAATTCTGAATGTTTTCTTTTCTTGTAGTGGTAATCATACACATCTGGAAATGTACTATTAAAATGTCTCTACCGTATCATACTGTACAAATCCCATGCAACTTTTATACTTACCCTGTCATTTTCAGTAGAATAACGTTGACATAATTAATGTGAGCAGAGATCAAGTGCATATTATCTGATTCATCATAAGGGAACTTTTATTTATTAATATTATGATGTTACATAACTCAGTTGCACTTCAATGCAACAGTCACAATATTCCTTTCATTTCATGAACTTTCACCTTAAAGGTTGTCTTATTAGATGATCTTTGATGCAGTACAGTAAAAACAGAAGGATCCTCATGCTTTGATCTTTGTCATAAAAAGCTTGATAAAACCTGACAGATTGTTTAAAGGCGGAGAGAGCATTGGCACTGCTGTCTGGTATATGATTTACTGTGGAAAATAAAGATAAGAGCAAACGTAATGACACTTTCAAAAGGTAAGAAAAACTTAATGACAAAACAATGAACAATTATTTTATTTTAATGTTTACTTCTCTGTTATATTAATTTAAGTATGAAATGTGTGAAGAACACTGAACGCTGAATATATTCATATTATATCTTCATCACCTGCAGGTAAATACATGTGACACACTCATAACTAATTTGGGAACCACAGAAATGAAAAGAAGTGCCCAACAATGCCATTATGGCTTACTATGTCTTCCTGCATAGTACCCCTGTTCTTTATCTCACTATTCTCTAAGCAACTTTAAGTTTTCAAACTAGAATTCATGGGCATGGGAATTATATTCAAGTCTATCCTTCATTTACTGATTAAATACATAAAACATATAGCTACATGTTATATATTAGCTACACTTCACTAGTTATAACGTTCAGACAGAAAACCCCACAATGTGATTAACAACACTTTAATGAATATAAAATGAACATAACACATACTTATGTACACGACTCAATTCTTTGGCAAATGGTTAAGTAGCTTAGGGCAACCCCACCAACATTGTAAGATAGTGTATATACATTGCTTCTATTCATAACATGTAACGGTAGTTATGAATAACAATTATTTTGAGTGATAAGCTTGGTACGCAGTACCAAATCCTCCAGAGCGGACCTGCAATAGAGTGAAGGTTATGGGTAATTGTTTATCAGTGATTATAGCCTCTTCACGCATCACATGTAGAAGGAGGCGTATTGAGAAATTACCCAGAATACATGGGGAAGATTGATCCTGGCATCAAAATTAAATTGAATCCATGCAAGGGATTTAAGGGTTAAAGCAAGTTATCAAATTTCTCAAAGCTAAGAATCATTCTTACTCTCCCAGCTATTTAAGACCGCTCGAGAGGTCTCTCAAGTGGTTAAGAGTTGCCAGTAGGGGCTTGTAATGGCGTAGACCAGGGATGTCAAACCGGTTCCACGGAGGGCCGAGTGTATGCTGGTTTTTGGTCTTTCCTTTCAATTAGAGCCCAATTAAGACTGCCAGGTGAGGGGAGATCTTAACCAATTAGTAACCTATTCAATCAGTCAGGTACAAGGTAAGAGCGAAAACCTGCATACACTCGGCCCTCCGTGGAACCGGTTTGACACCTGTTGCGTAGACAGAGACGTGCGCCAATTTATTAGGAGAGGAAAAATGTTTTTTTTTATTGTTTGACGCTGCTTAATTAATAAAAACGGTATTGTTTGGACAGAGCAGGCATCATCTTCGTCAGCGACTGAGTGAGGAAAGTCATTTCACCAGTGACATTTATACAGCAATTCATTTTCAGATTAATTGAAGGTGGCAATTATGCTTCGTTTGCAACGCAATGCTAATGATTTGGCCCATCACAACCATCAATAAGCCGAATTGTAATGGAAAAAAATTTTGTACTTACAGCTCAATACATTGTCGCGCGTTTCACTGACTTCCCAACAACACCCCGCATAATCCAACAGAAGCAAACACAATTCATGCAAATAGCCGGCTTCCCAAGAGTAGTAGGTGCAATGGATGGTACTTATATAAAGATCATTGCTCCCAGGGTCAACGAGAGTGTTTATAAGAATAATAAGAGCTACCACAGCATCAATGCACAAGTTGAGTTTGATGCAGACTACAACATTTTGGATGTGGTACCCAAATGGCCTGTGTCTACCCATGACGCGCGATATTGAATGAAAGTGGCCCGAAGCAGCTGTTTGAATGGCACTTTCTGCCGCCGGAGGATACGCGCGCGTGGCTGCTCACCCCTTTCCATTTGCCACTGACAGAAGCCCAAATGAACTACAACAGGTAGCCTTTTTGTAAGCTATTTATTCACTATTTTTTTATTGTTTATTTATAGAACACTGGATCCTAATATAGGCGAGATATAGGGGCGCAGATGGCTCAGTGGGTAGGGAGTCAGACTTGTAGTCAGAAGGTTGCCAGAAGGGGCAAAAATACTGGTTAGCTGAATGGATAAACCATTTGGCTATCACCACCTATGTTGGTGATAGATGGGCCAAATCAACCAATCAGAAAACATGCACGATAGCTACGCTCATCTCATACGTGGAAGCCGCCATGTTGTTTAGACTGAACAGTCTCTTCTTGTTGCATCACACCCTAACCTAGGGGCGCAGATGGCTCAGTGGGTAGGGAGTCAGACTTGTAGTCAGAAGGTTGCCAGTACGAATACCGACTGAGCCAAATGTCGTTGTGTCCTTGGGCAAGACACTTTACCCTAATTGCTCCCAGGTCGTTGCTGTAAATAAGAAATTGTTCTTAGTCAACTTACCTGGTTAAATAAAGGTTAAATAAATAAAAAAAAACACCTTTAACAATAATATATCCCTTCACCAGGCACATCGTATCACATGAAGTGTGGTGGAGAGGGACTGGCCAGTGGAAGCGCAGATTCCACATTCTCTACTCAGAAATTCAACTACAGCAAGCAATGTTTCTTATTCTCTCCAGTTCGGTTATCTTCTGGAATCCATGGTGGTTTTGATTACATCATTAACTCTAGGCTATATATAGGCAGGTCAGTTAACAGCACACTCGTTTGAAAAATTTAATTGAGAAATAGTGGAAAACGTGTTGGAAACCTTTTTTGATCTTTAATTTACAATGTGTATATCATAATGGATTATCTTGAAAATTCCTTATTGTCAAATGTTTGTTGAATGTCAACTCATCTTATGAATGTCACCATTGAATGTGAATTCATCTGAGAATTTCTTAAACAAGTACATCTATTCAGTGATTGGATCTTGCCTATGTCGTCATCCAAAATCCCGTTTGCGGCACAGCAAAGTGTCGTGAATCAGCTCTAAGACTGACACTTAAGATTTAGTCCTACACTTCACTAAAAGTAAGACTGAGATGTTTTTCTTACTCTTAAGTCAAGTCTTAGCAGTGTTCTTAAGAGTAATTCTAAGAAGCTTGATAAATACGGGCCCAGGAGAGGGCCCGCAATGTGCACCGAGCCTCTCCTTGATAGTGTCAACAAGGAAGAGACAATGGAGTTTGACCGCCCAGGTGAGACGTAGAAGGTTTCGGCTGGGGTTATGCCTCTATTGTGGAGAAGTTGTTCTGGCGAAATGCCCGAAAATAAAGAACACTTCACACCAGTCGAAGAGACCATCTCATTCGGACCTTGGGATAAGACTGAACATTTTTGGTCTCCATATTAACCACAATGTTTTAACCTTGAAAACAGAGCTACCTGATTATCCTGCTGTTAGTCCTTTCTTAGTCCTGATCGATTCAGGGGCTGCAGGTAATTTTCTGGATGAGAACCTGGCTGCGTCTTTGCAAATCCCTATTGAGAGGCTGGAAGCAGTCATTCCGGTCAGGGCGGTGAATGGGCGTCCCATAGGAGAGGGTGAGATCACGCATCGCACCAACCCGATTCGACTGCTCATGAAGGATCAACACACTACTAAGGTACAGTACCTCTGTCTGTCATTACATCACCTTCTTATCCTATACTGCTTGGTATGCCCTGGCTTGCCATGTATGACCCGATGATTTCCTGGAGGCAGAGAGAGGTAATACAATGGTGTGAGGAATGTCAGGAGGAATGTTTCCCTGGGTGGATTAATTCCATGTCTATAGAGAGCCCTCAAGGTGATGTAGACATAACTGCTATAGTCCCTTCCGAGTACCAGGATTTGTTGGAAGTGTTTTCTAAGACCAAGGCCACCTGTCTACCACCTCACAGGTCCAGTGATTGCACTATCAATCAATCATTCAAACTAATTTATGTATAAAGCCCTTTTTACAACAGCAGTTGTCACAAAGTGCTTTGACAGACACCTGGCCCGAGACCCCCAAGAGCAAGCAACACATGTGATGCACAGTGGCTAGGAAAAACTCCCTAGTAGGAGGGACCTTGGAAGAAACCTAGAGAGAGGCCAGACTCAAGGGGGTGGCCAGTCCTCTTCTGGCTGTACCGGGTGGGGGATCTGAAGGTACACAGCCCATTATAATATGTTCACTTTGTTTATCAGTGTTCAATTATTGTCCAGCAATGAAGATATGATGGGTGGAATGTGACCATAGTCTTTATGTAGTATCAATACAGTTTGGTGGTCTTGCGAAGGAAGACCGTGAAGCTGCCTGGAGATGACAGCTGGCGTCATCGGGTGGAAATGGGATCATCAACCGCAGTGACATGGGATCCAGCACAGCAGCGGGCCGGACACAGGAAGGGGACAGGAAGGAGTCATCAGGCCACATGGTCCTGTCGCATGTTCCTAGGGTCCTCCTAGGATGAACATGACATCAGGAACATTAGAGTGGGCATACCTTGGGTCTAGTACCTTGACACAGCTCTGACCCCAAAATGAATATATAATCTGCCTCTGTGGGCAGAAAAACCCTAGTCCCCCGGCAAATAAACTATTGCAGCATAACATCTGGGGCTGAGACGGGGGGGGACAAGAGATGCAAGGAAAGCCTCGGGCAAGAGCAAGCAGGCATGCTTCCGACCCACCCACATTGCCAAGACCACACCTCCAAAGGGTCACCAGCAGACCGTAACCACCCCAGGGGTAGCATTGGAGTGAGGATATCCCAGTAGAGAGAGGGGAGCCTACCAGGCAAGCCAGCATGGGCGGTTCATTAACAGTGCCGCCGTTCTCTTTTAGCCCGCTGGGCAAGACTACACTATACCGTAGAACTTACTGAAGAGATGAGTCTTCAGCATAGACTTAAATGTTGAGACTGAGTCTGCATCTCTCACATGGTTTGGCAGATCATTCCACAAAATTGGAGCTCTATATGAGAAAGCCCTTCCACCAGCTGTTTGTTTACAAATTCTAGGAACAGTAAGGAGGCTGGCATGTTGTGAACGTAATGTACGTGTGGGTATGTATGGTTGCACCAAATGAGACAGGTAAGTAGGGGAAAGTACATGTAGTGCTTTATATGGTAATAGTAAAACTTTGAAATCAGCCCTAGCCTTAATGGGAAGCCAGTGTAGAGAGGCCAGAATTGGGGTTGTGTGTTCCAAGAATTCTGGCAGCTGTGTTAAGCACTAACTGAAGTTTTTTTAGGGTTTTGTCTGGGTAGCCAGAAAAGAGAGCATTAAAATAATCCAATAACTTTATAAGGTTACATCAGGGTGCTACATTACCAAGAATTCATGTGTATCCCCTGTCCTATACAGAAACCGCTCATGGTCACGTTCGTCCATCTACCTCTTCTGTCTCATCCAGCTTCTTCTTCATCAAGAAAAAGGATGGCGGACTCCGGCCTTGCATTGACTACCATGCCCTCAATGGCATCAGGGTGAAGTAGAAATATCCGTTACCCATCATTCATACAGCTGTAGAAGAAATGCATGGAGCTGGACTGCATTCAGCACAATATCTGGTCAATACAAGTACCTGGTAATGCCCTATGGGTTAACTAACGCACCGTCCGTGTTCCAAGCTTTTGTCAATGACATATTTTGGAATCTGCTTGGGCGTTTTGTCATAGTTTACATTGATGACATTATTATCTACTCACCCAGCTGAGTTACATGTACAACACATTAGAGAGGTTCTAACCAGATTACTCAGCCACAGTCTATATGTCAAAGCAGAGAAATGTGTCTTCCATGTCCCATCTGTCTCTTTCTTGGGATACAGAATCACCGACAGTGGAGTGGAGATGGACAAGGTGTAAGCCGTAAGATCCTGGCCCGTTCCCAGCACTGTGAAACAGCTACAGGGCTTCTTAGGGTTTGCCAACTTTTACTGGCGTTTCATTTGCTCATTCAGCACCATAGTTGCACCATTGACTGCCTTGCTGAAGGGGTCCATCATCTCAAGTGGTCCGAGGAGACAGGGAGAGCTTTGCAGACACTGAAGGAGAGGTTCACTACAGTGCCTATCCTATGCCATCCGGATCCAGAACTCCCTTTTGTGGTAGAAGTGGATGCGCCTGAAGTTGGTCTTGGCGCAGTGTTGTCTCAGAGGCAAGGTAACCCACCAAACTCTATCTTTGCACCTTCTTCTCTAGAAAGCTCATTCCAGCAGAGCACAATTATGATGTGGGGGATCGAGAGCTGCTGGCTGTGGTGGAAGTGCTGAGGACATGGAGACATTGGCTAGTGGGCGCTAAGCACCCTTTCCTGGTGTGGACGGACCACCACAATTTACAGTACCTAAGCGCTGCGAAGTGACTCAATCCTCAGCAAGCCAGGTGAGCCATGGTCCTTACTCGATTTACCTATACTCTATCATATCGCCCTTTTTTCGCTTTACTGTCCGCAGAACCTTCGATATGTTCCTACAGATTTTCAAGACCGCATTTTGGTGTGGGTGCACATGTCTTTGACGTTAGGACATCCCGGAATCAACCGCACGATAGGAATCATCAAAGCTAAGTACTGGTTGCCTACCCTGGCACAAGACATCAGAAAATACAATGTCTCCTGTTTCGTATGCGCTCAGAATACTTTGCCGCGTCACCTGCCATTCAGTAAGCTGCACCCATTGCCTATACCGCAACGACCATGGTCTCATATGTGTGCTTATTTTATTACTGACTTGACACCATCCAAGAGGAATACCACAATCTTGGTCACAGTAGACAGATTCTCTAAGGCATGCAAACTCATTCCTCTACCTAATCTGCCCACAGGGCTGGAGACAGCTGAAGCACTTTTTACTCATGTCTTTAGGAACTACGGGATACCTGAGGACATAGTAACAGACCGAGGACCACAATTCACCTCGTGGGTGTCGAGATCCTCTATGGAGCATCTGGGAGTCGTAAGTCTCACCTTTGGTTACCGCCCCCAATCCAACGGGCAAGTGGAGAGGGTAAACCAAGAGATCGGCAGATTCTTACAGTCCTATTGTAGTGACTGGCAGGGGGAATTGACATTCTACCACGGGCAGAATACGCTCAGAACTCTCTCAGACACACAGCAACTGACCTGACACCTTTCCAGTACGTCCTAGGTTTCCAATATGCTCTAGTTCCTTGGCACCCCAGCACGTCCCAGATCCCAGCAGTGGCGGATTGGTTCCAGAGAGCCGAGGCTATATGGATGTCGGCAACAAACGCCGTCAAACAAGGACCAAGCCTACAAGCACAGGAGGGAGGCCCCGACATTTCTGGGTATCAACACGTGAGATGTCTCTTCAGACTCGCTGCAGGAAACTCTTTCCACGTTTTGTGGGCCCTTTTTCTGTCGTACATACTGTGAATGACATTACATATACCCTCCTTTTGCGTCCCCACATGAAAGTCTCTCTTCTTCCATCTGTCCTTTCTTAGACCAGCAGTTTGGGGTCAACTCGATGAGGAGGGACAGGGGAGCACACCGCCGCCTCAGTTGATAGTGGATGGAGAGGAGGCGTACGCAGTGCGTCGGCTGTTGTATTCCAGGCGCTGGGAGGGGCGCTTGCAATATCTGGTGGAGTGGGAGGTGTACGGCCCGGAGGAAAGTAGCTGGGTTCCTACTGACAACATCCTTGACCCCTTCCTGTGCCGAGACTTCCATGCCAACCATCCTCTGCGGCCAGGTCCTCATCCTCGGAGACGTCCTCCCTCTCGTCCTCTCTGCGCCTGGGATCGGGGGGGATACTGTAAGGGGAAACCAGGGTAACCAGCATTCAGAGTCACCTGAAATACTAGGGATTAGATCATTTTAGTTATATTTCATTGAGGTATGGGTTTATTATTTTGAATTTAGGGATTATGCTCAGGAGTTTTGTTACTTAGTGAGTTTTCTTAGTTTGTTGGGATGTGTGGGTCTGGTACATATACACATGGTTGTAGGACAAGTTGTCTAGCCATCTCTATGCCTAATATCACTGGGACTCTAAGGGCCCTATTTAAACGATCTAAGCACATGGCGTGAAGCACATGGCACAAGTGCACTTTGGGCGTGTCTAAATCCACTTTTGCTATTTTGACAGCGGATAAAAGGTTCCATGCGCCGGGCACATGGTCTAAAAGGGTTGTACTAAGTGTCTTCATTAATTCATAGGCCTGTTTTGGGCGTAACATGGAATAAACCAATCAGAGATTGATCTCCTATTCCCTTTAAGAGCCAGCCGCGTTTTTACCTTTCGCGCATTGCTATTATGACGGCGGATTTTCACCGTAATATTTTTATTTGTAATCTTTTGCGTGTTTGTGTGCTGCTGCGGTTACCTGTGTGTGCAACAAGTATAGTGTGCACGCGCTGTGCCTATGCCATAGGTGCATTTGACAAATTTTCTGATATAATAGCTATGACTTGCTGCGCCATTGACTTTAGACAATGTTTTTGTTGGTCAATGGCGTGATCACTTTCCGATGCCTCAAGATAGCAATACACCCAGAGTTATCCTGAACACACGTCCCTGTTAGACCAGCACTCCCATGGGCGCAGGTGCATTTGCTATTTAAACAACGCGGGCACCTGACGGGAAAATTACAGTTGCATTGCGCCAGGTGCAAGATAGAGCACTATGGCAGGTGTTACTGATTTATGTTCACTACTGGGTTTGGCTAAGAGTATAAATACCTGACTTATATTTGCTCATTGTCGAGTATTGTTCCACCGTTACGCATGTTATGCCCGTTATATTGTTCCAGACCTGTACTTCATGTGATATCCTGATGTATTCGGATTGTAGTAAAACCCTAGTACTCTGCATATGCCTCCCACCTATTTAACTTGACAATAATAACTGCGACTGGAGTTACAACCATGAAATGATAACACAAGGCAAAGCCATTTACCTGTCTGTGTGAATACACGTCAGCATGTGAATCGCAGCGCATCCCACAAAAGCAAACCTTGTAAGTCGGATCCATAGGGTAATGGTGCAGACACAAACAAAAATTGTAATAACCACAGCAAACAACATCCTGGCGGGACACAGAAGAATTATAACATGTAAAGAACTCCTCGCCATGTGGAAATGTGAGACTTGACTGAGGGACTCGACTTGACGAAGGACTTGACTGAGCAATAGTCTGTAATACCACACGTGATAACCACCACACATTAGCACCAGTCACACCATTGGCTACATACTGTACGCATCAGACCAGAGTCACTCCAAATCTGCCAGCACAAGCAATGACAGGTGAAGCCAGCTCAGACATCAGAATATCCCTGTGCATGCCAATACAATCCAGCCGACCAGTCCCTACCATACAGTGACACCAGTGTCATTCTGGTAATACTTAAATTGGGCAACACTGTGTGTAATTACCATGTGACTACACTGTTGATAGGTGCATAATTACCATGTGACTACACTGTTGATAGGTGCATAATTACCATGTGACTACACTGTTGATAGGTGCGTAATTACCATGTGACTACACTGTTGATAGGTGCAAAATTACCATGTGACTACACTGTTGATAGGTGCATAATTACCATGTGACTACACTGTTGATAGGTGTGTAATTATCATGTGACTACACTGTTGATAGGTGTGTAATTACCATGTGACTACACGGTTGATAGGTGTGTAATTACCATGTGACTACACTGTTGATAGGTGTGTAATTACCATCTGACTACACTGTTGATAGATGTGCTAACATCAGCTGATGGTGATTGACACATATCTCACTCGGGTTTCCTATTTGAAACGGCTCTGCCATTTACTGTTGCTAGCAGCTAACAAATTACCTAGCATTGCTATTGAGATAATGAACTGTATAGCTACTAACTGTTGCTAGCTAGTTAGACACCTGACTCAATATCAGCAACAATTTAATTTACCATTATAACGCTCATTTTCCAAGCATCTGTTTTTGGTTTTGGCTTTCTGTTTCAACAACAGATGCAAGAGTTAGCTCAATTTTTTTTGTCTGGCATCTCTTTCTGCCACTTCTTGACTAGCCAGACTTTTGTCTCCGATTGGGCCTTGAAAGATTTTGATAATGTTTTTTTAGGCGTGGGTGTACAAAGCTTGCATTTAAGTAAAAATGTACTTCAAGCTGGGGGTCCGCTCTCCAGCAACTCCTTGTGTGCAGATCGGGTGCCTGTAAATTCAAATGCAGACATATATTTGGTAAACATAATCATCTCGTACATTATCATAGAAATGGAGTGGATAGAACGGCCATTCCAATTCAAATCAATGTAGCAGAATGGTCAGAGAGGCAGCCATTTTTACGTGTGCAATTCCATTGCAAACATCTAGCGGCCTACTTCTGCATTATACAGATTTGCGTGTTGTCAACTAACAACAATCGCCATTTTGTTGTGTACTAATCGAATGACCACGCCAAGCAGTTCAATGCACTTTTTATCCATTCTATTTCTATGGATCTGACTAAAGGCTTCTGTGTTGAATGAGGTTTAGTCACAAGTGGTTGGATGAACCATGTGAGCGCCCCTCACCATCCCACTAGTGTTCAAGAAGTTGCAGAGCTGGTGAAAAAAAAAAGTACTTAAAGCTTGAACATGCTGTGAAAGAGCTGGTGCCATTGATTGTTAATGAGAGCAAAATAAAAATAGTAAGTGGGTAAACAATACATATCTAAGTGGAGATGCGAGTAAACACCGTTTCACATAATAAAAAAGTGCATACATGGTGTTTACCCACCACCACATCCCTGGGTTGGACGTCTCTCTGTTTTTTATTGCAAAGGACTTATTTTTGTATTATGTATTTAATTATGTATTTCTTGCAGCAACACATACAATGTGTGGCTTGGGATTTGTCAAATGTTCAATTTAGCTTAATTTGCCTCTGTAATGGTATCATCTAATTGATTTGTATCTATGTCTCGCAGGCAACCAATTTACTGTGTGTAAAGTAAAGCAAATGTAATCTGATTTGCATCTGCTTTATCTCACTTAATATGTGTTATGGTAAGAGCATATTGTTAGAAATACCAGAGTTGTTGGTTCCATTCTTGTACTCACAGTAGCTAGATAAAAGTCCTAAATGAAAGACAATTAAATATACTTTATTGTACTAACCTCGCTTTTTTCTTTTTTAGGGGGGGTGGGGGTTTATTTTGATGAATTTAATAACAGGATGCTAGAGAGGTAGGTGTACCATATATGGGGCAGACAGAGATGAATACAGTTAGTCGGCCAAGCCTGGCTAGAAACCCTATCACCGGGGCATTTGTGGTTTGGACTCTGCACCCTAGACCACCATATAGCATCTGGCACGGTGGAGTGTATCTCTTAAAAGGAAGGCAAAAAGAAAATGCACAAGCCTTCTGAAGAGATTGAACATATTAGCAAAAGCCTATGTCTTAGTTTAAAACATGGAAATCAATGTCATATTAAAGGCTTGGGTGAACACAAAGAACGAGAGACCAATTACATCTTAATCTATAGAGCTGCACTTGAGATCCCCCGCGCTCAATCTTTGGTTGAGACATAACTGAGTATTGCAGCAATGTAGAAATTAAAGTTGACCTCACTAGAGCAGGCGGGTGAGTAAATTACTGGGTTTGTGAGTGGCTCCGTTCATGTTCAAGTCACCTTAACTCACTAATTTAGTTGATACTCTTGGATTGGATGTCATTCAATGAGACAAAGTCAAGCTACCTACTTGCAAGGAAAGTAAATGACTTGTCTCTCAGCTCATCATTCCTACATAAGTAAAGCCTTGTCGGGGGCAGGGTTTTTGGTGCATTGTGGGTCATTTTCACTTGACAAATACACAGTCTTGTACTCTCTGGAAGTGAGACAAGCGAGGGGAAAGACATAGGAACATAGATTTCATAAGAAATAGCCTTCATTCTTTATCCGGAGGATTCTCTTTAGAAAAGTTGACTTGCTAATTTAACTGGACAATTATAATTCTACCAGTGAGGGAGTGACTGGGGGAGGGAGTGTGTGTGAAATGTTTGAAATGGCTCTCCCATTAAGTTGGGAGAGCACCTGATACAAAATGATAATAATGGAGTAGCGGGATGAAACTCTTTCCAAGGTGACTTCAATCAAACCCGAAAATGTATTGACTCACTGAAGCGTCCATGGAGGGTGTGGGAACTCACTCTCGTTTCTGACAGGAATTCAACGGAACACGCACACCAATGATACAGAGTCGCTCTGTTTTTGCCCCCTTGTCTTTTTTTCGTGCGGACAGCGGAACACAGAAATCCTTCACCCATGGAACCCGTGTCCCAGTTGTCTCCTCTGAGCCAGAAGCCTCCTTCTAATCATGGCCCATCCATCTGTCTGTCCACGGTGAGATTGATGCGGAACTGGGTGCAGAAAAAGCACCAGCATGCCCCTGTATGCCTGCCAGCAACTTAGGGACCTGCCTTTTCAGAGCTCCCATACATATCTGTTCGCGCCGGGACAAACTTGATTTGACCAGAGGGAGGCTGTCGTGATTGATGATCTCACCGAGTATCTTCGGCCACTGCAATCTGTCCGAGACCCCCCACTATTGAACGTGTGTGTAATACCGTAAAGGGTGTGTGTGACAACGTGGTCGGATGGCAGACGGCAGAGACTTCTGATCCAATTTCCCAGCATTCAGTGCTGTTTTACAACCGTTTGATGCCTCCCACCATCAAAGCTCCATGCTACACGGCAGAAAGATCCATTCAAATCTGACCTCGTCCATTTTGATGTTTAACAAAATGAGTGTGTAGACATTATAAAAACACAAACACCGGTGGTGACATGACAGCTATGGGGGATGAAAAACAAACAAAAAATAATTTCACAACATAAGGTTTGAAGATAAACATTTTTTGGGTGTGAAATTACTTTAAATAGCAGTAGGTGCACTGTATGTGAAGCCAATGCAAGAGCTCCCTCTACAGGCTCTTTCGAAGTACAGCAGGTTGGTGCCTTCTCCCTTAACCCATTTCCAGGAAATTCAATTTAATTTCCCTGTGGGAGGTGAATAAGAAAGAACTCCCTTATAAGGTTAAGAATCGTGAAAGATAGAAACTAGATTATTTACGCTGTTGAATTATAGCTATACCATCCTAGTGAAAGCCAATATTTGTTATATACTGCCCAGCCTTCAATTTATTTTTGCAGCAGGTTTTTACTTGATAGCGCTCAGCCTGATTAATGATGTAGGTTCTGATTTATCGGCTGATCCCAACTCAGGCCATACATAAAGATGTTTGTCTTGGAAAAACAGTCAAATTCACAGTCCCCCTGTTGTTTATGATACAATGTTCCTTTGCTGTTGGCTGACCCCCGATTACCTTCCACCCGTCGTAAGGCAATTGTAAAATCAGACACATGTATCATTCAATCATACATTGTACGCTTTAATTTGTATTCTTTTTTCAAGTATTCAAATTCGGATTATTATGGTTTAAAAAGTACAAGAAAAACTGTACATTTGAAGAGCGTAGCCTTCTCACTAAGCGGCTTGTATTATGGTTGGGGTAATTGAATTTCAAATTAGTCAACAAGATTTCCTAGCAATAAAAAATATTATTACTGAATTATCTCAAATGAAACTGAGTTGGCCCCAACTTACAATATGAAGTGTATCCAGGTTGTGTTTTCACCGCAGGCCTAGTAAAATCTGCAGCTGCTGTATAGGTTTATATCCTCTATATAGGTTTTTATGCTCTAGCATCATTATTTTCCATTATCCAATTAATGTCAGGGCCTCTGTTTTAGATTTCACACAGATAGACTGAGATGTGTACTGTACTCATTCCCCTCCGAGCCATCACATGTAATATCCCAACTCTTTCATCATTCTAAATGCATCTAAATGGATTGAAGGGAAAAAAGAGCGGCAATAACCACAACTTTGTGTCAGTAGGGGATTGGGAATCTTTGATGCTTTTTCCTTGCATGAAATGTATTTACAAATACCTTTGTGGAGGCCAATAAAAGGTTTAATATTTAATTAGACCTACGGGCATCCAATAATAACTGTGACACTGTTGATCAATGAGATGACTGAGGGGCCTTCCTTCAACACTATCCACAAAGGAAAGAAGCATCACTTTACCTTACGGGTCTATTTCCTTTACTTGCTACCATACATGCTACTGAGCAGGATATTTCATCATTGAGCATTTACAGTTGCAGTCCTGGATGTGTTTTAAATGTGTATTTTGTTGGGTTAAATTTAACATCTACAGTATGGTTGTCCTTTTTCCTCTGTTTTACATTAAGCATTTAGCTTGTTTTACTATGTAATTTTCTCTATTCTAGATTAATGCAGTAGGTTGGGTATATTTCCTATGTTATTATTCATCTATTTCTTTTAGGGCTGTGCTCTAAAAATATATATATATTACTTTTATATTTAGGACATTTATGTTTCGACAAATTGCCCAGCAGCCTACCACAGGTCAAATATACTGTGCTCTACTAGCCAATTGTCTATCCTTTCCTCTATAGATATAGTTCAAAATAGAAACGTATGACCTTTGTGTTTGCCTCCCTCCTGAAACAGAATCCAGACGACTACTGAAGTGAGTGTTAGAACAATTCTGCAGCATCCATGTTTGATCTCTATCTTAAACTGCTTTTCTGATGGGAATGACCATGCCACTTACATGGAACATCTAAACATGACAAAGCAGGTCATTTTCGCTTAGTGAGGTGATACTTTTTAGCCGCAGTATAAACTGCGAGAAACAATTTACTGCAATGACACTTAAGCAACGTGCCCAGGAGCTGTGCATTGAGGCTTGAGGTGACTGACACCAACAGTGGAATAAGGCTATTAGGAGAAGCTGGAGAGTAGACTCCCAGATGTACGTTTGGCTGCACACACATTAGGACTCCCAATCTCTTTTGCACTTTAGGAAGTCTTTCCAAGGCGGCAGTAGCCCAGGTTTGACTGAGAACAAAAACAATACAGTTACATAGTGTGTCATTTTGCTTTGAGATCACTACCTAAACAATACTTGACAGTTCCCAGTAAAACGTTCATGGTGTGAACAGGTAACAACCCACTTCAACTCAAATTGTCTGGAAATGCGAGATATCTGGCCAGTTACTTAGGTCTTCAATTCAAAGTGAAATCGTTCACAGAGCCATGGATGTTTTTAAAGACTGCCCAACTTTCAGCTGTGTTATTGAGGAGGTAAACAATGCAGACATGCTCCTAGCTAAAGTCAGACTTGCTTACACTTCGAGGTCCATCTCGACCAAACTGGACTAGAGTCATGGTCTGGAAACAGGAAGCTTTTACGTAGGCGGTGCTTGGCCGTCGGATCTGTGTGTTCCGAGCTATTTCTTGCCCAAAGACAAAAACGACGCGGCCCGAAGTGGGCGACGTCAACAATCTGGCTAGTCGCACCGACGGGTTGGCTGTTGGCTTGGTGTGTCACCCCCTTTAGACATTACGCAGAACAACTCCAATTTCATCCAACATTCTGGCAGAAACATTTTGATGTGACTGCCTGTCTACAGACAGTGCTAACGAGCAAATCAGACGATCCCCTTAGTGAATGTTTAGACGCCGGGGGTCCCAGACAGTAACACAATTCAAAGTGTTGCTGTATGGGCCATTAATAATGAATGTAGAGACTAGAACACCTAGCAACAAGGTAGGGCAATACATCTGTACCTCTTCCAAAGGGTAACCAGACAGGAAAATCTGCAAGAGCTCCAACATATCCCTATTCATTAAAACCCTAATCCATTACTCGTGGTTTGTTTTTTCACACACTGATAGGACACTGTTCAATATAAGGAATAACAATCTCCTGTACAGACATTTTCATCAATTTTGTATTCTAGTGACCACCCATATGATTAGGTGTATTATTCTAGTGACCACCCATATGATTAGGTGTATTATTCTAGTGACCACCCATATGATTAGGTGTATTATTCTAGTGACCACCCATATGATTAGGTGTATTATTCTAGTGACCACCCATATGATTAGGTGTATTATTCTAGTGACCACCCATATGATTAGG